>MU224692.1:3409698-3427665 GCA_018584345.1 Thuja plicata
TATATATATATATATATATATATATATATATATATATATATATATGAATTTGGGACAACCCTTTTCCTGCAAATATGTATTGAAAGGAGAGAAAATAATGCTATGCAAAATACGATTCACAAATTTCTGATAATCCTCTGAATAAGTTAAAGAACAAAATTGATCTATTCTAATTTTTCCAACCAAAATACTCCCTTCAGCTTACCTTTTATTCTATTAACTATTTAGTATTATCTATTCTAATAATAACGAAAGTTTTACACTAAAGGAATTCAAAATAATCAAAACATACTTAGTTTCGGCAGAGTAACTAGAATAACTGCTACTATACTAGGATGACTTTTTAAACTCAAAAACCAAATACTTATGTCTTCCTCCTCATTGGCGTATGGAAGACTAGTTCTTCCTTGTTAGATTCCTCTATGCCCATGTCGAATCTTCTTTTTCCTTGGACTGCTTTAAAATCTTTTGTGGATTTCCTCAGGATGGCAGGTGGGAACAACTGAATGTCCTCCAGTGTTATGGCTCCAAAGTCAGCTTCTGCCTCCAAGTAATCTTTAACCCATTTCACATCTTCACTTGGTTTTACCCTAATCCATTTTAGAAGGAAATCAACATTCCTTTTGATGATATCCATTCTGTTGTAGAAAACCATCTTTTCTTTGAAGAGTAGATTTAGCCTTCTAACGCAATGGGTACAATTAGCCAGTGAGCCCATGGGTTTTGTGTAGTATTCTTTCAGGAAAAGGATCATAAGATCCTTGTTAATACTGTTAATAGAAAGAAGGATGCCATTGCAGTATTTTTTGTTGAAGATCTGGATGCACACAGAAATTACTTCACCTTTGGGAATTTTTAAGGTAAGAAGAATGGCCGCAAATATACCTATTATGTCGCAATTCACCCTGTAAACAAATTCATAGTTAAAGGCCTCTTCCCCCATGATACGGTCCACAGCTCTCTTCCCCAGATCATCTGTCACTAATAGTTTATCCCACCTCTCTGGTTTGATGGATACCCTGAAGGCCCTCAAATATTTTTCCCCATTGCTAATGAGTTTGATATTCGAATCCATTCCGTTTCTAAGAAGAGGCTTCTCTCATTTTTTCTTAGATTAAAATTACACTGCAATCTATGTTAGGGAAAAAGAGGAAAAATGACTCTTATTAACAGATAAAAAACCCTAATTTTCTCCCGCATTGGGTGCTGCTACGGCACAATAAATGTGCTTAACTATGGTTTTAAATGTGCTCTACTATATTAGTTAGATATGGTTGGATCATGTTGCGTGGAGTGGCAAGGTTTATCATTACCTAAAAAGCTGTGTAAATGATGTGATATATTGTCCT
The DNA here is from genome assembly GCA_018584345.1 of Thuja plicata. Taxonomy (NCBI): domain Eukaryota; kingdom Viridiplantae; phylum Streptophyta; class Pinopsida; order Cupressales; family Cupressaceae; genus Thuja; species Thuja plicata. The sequence continues at coordinate 3,411,048 of MU224692.1, forward strand.
GCACAAGTTGAGTATGATAATATGGAAGGCATTGTTACTTATTTAAAGATTATCTAAGTGTTGTTGATTTGCTATAACTAACCATCCAAATGTGTGATGACTCATTTGTCCTTAAATGACAATTATTACCGTACTCAACCATCTTAAATACAAGACTTGAAGGTGATATTAAAGTACTCCTGTCTAAACATCATACATCAATACTAAGTTAATCAGATATGTTCATTGGGGAGGTTGTGCGTAAGTATTAATGATTACATAACTATATAATTAGTAAAAGTATTTCTTATAGTGATCAGTTTAATTGTCTATCTCAAAGTACTATGTGTGAATGAAGGTTTGATGAAAAAATAAAAGAAATGATCCTAAATTATGAAAGTAACATGCATCTAGGCAATGTATATAAGACTTTTGGTTAATACTATATTAAGAATAAGTTAATGAACAAGAGCCATCAGAATATCTGTTCTTATTACCAAAGGTTTGCATGGGTTTTTATATGTGTATATCTGACAAGGGAAAAGTTGTAGCTGCCAATAGAGGGACAAACATTGCCAGCCAGTTTTTAGGCATGTTTGAAGCAATAGAGAGCAGTGTATCTTATATAAGACATTTAGAGTTTGAATTTTAATGGAATATTCTTATTATGATAATAAGATGCATAAACTTTCTTCTATTAAGATTAGTCTAAGTAATTGATTGTGATAATGTTGGTCTCAGGGATTAAAAGAGTTCTAAGATATCAAGGGGGTTAAAATTGTATTTTCTTTAGTCTTAGGTTGAGCCAAAGGTGAAGATACATATGAATTGCTATCTAAATAAACTAGCTAAGTTATCTGATTATTTTAAAGCTTGAAGTTTTATAGTAAGATTAGGTTGGGGTATGACCTGAAAATATGAGTTTATAAGATTTACAATTATAAATGTATCTTTATCCCCACCTTCATACATGCATACATATGTATATCCTTATGTATGACCTTTATTGTACATACCAACATACTTACATATTCACATACTTGTATTCATGTCGTCTTGTTTGATTTCCATTTTAAGGTGAAGGATTCTACAGTGAAGGTATAGTCTAACCCTTCTATCCTGAAAGTAAGTATTAAATATATACGTATATCAATCCCTTCATACACACCTATGTACATACATATGCATTTTATCTTCATACATATATACATGCATATATGTGTACATATTGACATATATACATACACATTTGAATACATACGATTATTAAATATATCTCCAACTAAGGGTAGCAGGGAGAACTTCTTGAAATATTTGTTGTTTACTTTAATACTATAATTCTAAGGTAAGGCAATGCCATTTGCTCCTAGATTTTCCAAATGATCTGCTCTCACATTTCCTTCACGGTATATGTGGTTCATAGTTGTCTTCTTAAAAGATTGACATAAAGATACATCCTGTGAGAGAAGGGAATTTAATTTCCAATTCGGGGTGTTGCCTTTCCTCAAGGCATTAATGATGATTGCATAATCACCCTCAATTTCCAAGTGATCTATCCCTAAGTTTTTGCATAGTTGGAGGCCCTTCACAAGGGCAGTCATTTCTGCCCAGTTGTTAGTCTCAAATCCAATGGGAGTTGCCATTGTAGCAATTTCTCTACCCTCACTGTTATGAATACAACATCCAATACCAGCCTTTCCCGGGTTACCTCGAGATGCCCCATCGAAGTTAAGTTTAAATCATCCTATTGCTGGTGAAGTCCATCTACATTCTCTTCGTTTTGAATTTATCTCAGGGGTGCCTTTACCAATAAAAGGTGGTAATGCCAGACCTATCCATTTTCCACCCATCTTTTCATCCCAATGGCTCATTGAGATGTCTGTTTTATGAATTTTTACCATTTTGGATTTTATGGTCTCTATGATGGCGGCTTCAATTTTTTTGATAATCTGTTTGTAATCCATTTTCTCATCTCTAAAGATTCTCCTGTTCCTTTCTTTCCATATTTCCCAGATGAGAATCTAAGGGGCTATAATCCACAGACTTGCATAAATACTAATTTTCTTAATAGTCAGCCATCCCTAGAACATTGCCAAGAGGGTATTAGGAAAAGTAGAAGACCATCCTAAGTTGTTTGAGAGCCAATTCCAACAGTAATTGGTAAAGGACAATTTAGGAATAAGTGATCAATGTCTTCTTCCTATTTTTCACAAAGGTAGCATCTGCTAAGTCCAGAGAAACTCATTCTCTTGAATCTATCAGTCGTTAGGAGTCTATGTCTAAGGGCTAGCCAAGAAAAAAAGGCCTACTTTAGGTAGGCCATTATTGTTCCAGCATAAGTTGATCGAAATATCTATTTTAGGTATGTTATGTTGTTTATTAATAAGGTTGTAACCATCTTTTGTATTATATTCTCCGGTCTTCAATCCATCCCATACCAGCCTATCCTTACCTTGATTGAGAATAATCTTATGCTTATTATGTATCTCAGGAAGGGATTTAGACTCTACAGAAGATAAGCCTATATTATCGAAGGATCTCCATATCCTTTCCTCCCCATTGCGGGTGATGTAATTCTTAAGGTATGGTCCAAATCTAGCTTCTAGACGAGTTTTCAGATTATTATTTTTTAATACTCTTTCCAAGATGTCATATCCACCCTAGGAGTCTGACTAAAAAATGGCTTCTTCACCGTCACCTAGACTCCAAGTAAGCTTCTTCATTATAATTTGTCGGCAATCCAACATAAAATTCTAGATCCTTGAGCCTTTTGGGGGGTTAATTTCTCTGAAAATATTGATGGGTGAATTGTTATGTAAATATTTTGATGTCAATATCTTAGCCCATTTAGAATCTGGGTTCCTATACATTTTCCAAATAAGATTAGCTCCCAGAGCTTTCCCTTGATCTGCAATGTTCTTTAAACCAACACCCCCTTCATCCTTTGAGAAACAAACCTTATCCCAGGAAATCAAAGGGATCTTGTTATTTTCCTCACAGCCTTGCCAGAAAAAGATTCTGAGGTGTTTGTATAATTCTTTTTGTTTGCTTACTGGGAGATGAATGCAAGAGAGTTGGTAGGTTGGCATAGTGGCAAGTATAGATCGGACCATAGTAGCTCTTCCTGTAGAGGAGAGCCATCTTCCTTTCCAGGTGAGCACCCTGCTTTTGATTTTGTCAATGGTAGGGTTCCATAGTGCTGCAGATCTGCTGCCTTTTTCTAGAGGGAGCCCTAGGTATTTGCAAGGGAGTACCCCTTTCTTGAAGTTGAGTATGCGAAATATGTCCATCTCAGTAGCTATGTTTGTATTAAAGAAGAACACTTCGGATTTAATTTGGTTGATCTCTTGTTCTGATGCCCTAGTGTAGTTTTCTAGGATGTTTGCAAAGGCTCTTGCCTCTTTTCTACTGCTTTCCCCATACAACATAGTATTGTCCACAAATTGTTGGTGGGTAGTTGGTTCTAAGTCATTTGTTATAGTTGTTCCCTTTATTAAACCTCTCTCCCTCGTTGTGGCTATAGATCGTCCCAATGCTTCAGCCATGATAATAAATAAAAAAGGAGAAATTGGGTCTCCTTGCCTTAGGCCTCTAGAGATGCTAAAGAAGCCTTCATGAGTCCCATTGATGAGGATTGAAATCATAGGAGTAGCGATGCATTCAAAGATTAGATTAATCCATCCTTTGGTAAATCCAAAAGCCTCCATGCATTTACATAGAAACCTCCAATCCACCTTGTCATAATCCTTTTGGATGTCCAACTTGATGAGCATATTAGGATTTTTGCTCATTTGGACAAAGTGAATAGCTTCATTAGCTATTATGACTCCATCAAATATTGATCTACCTAGAACAAAGCCTGTTTGTTCTTCATTGATAATTAGAGAGAGGATTTTCTGGAGTCTAAGGAAGAGAGTCTTAGTAAGAAGTTTATATAGCGTATTACATAAAGCTATTGGTCTATAGTCATTTGGACTTTCAGGTTTTTCTTAATTTGTTGGGGATGAAAGATAAAAAGGTATTATTTACTTCTTTAAGCATTTGTCCCGAGTTTCTTACCCCCTCCAAGGCCTCTGTTATATCCTTTCCCAAGAAATCCCAACATATCTGAAAAAATATGGCTGAGAATCCATCTGGGCCAGGAGATTTATCCGGGTTCATTTGCCAAAGAGCATTTTTAACTTCCTCCATTGTAAATTTTTCCGTCAGCATTTTGTTATGATGTTTTGTTATAATTTTGGGTATATTTTTGAGGAGTTCTGATTGATTAGATAGATCCAAACATTCTAGGTTGTTAAGGATTTTATTAAAATATTAAACTGTTTCACTTGCTATTCTCTTCGGGTCTTCTATCTTATGACTTGATGCATCCAGGATGCTTGATATTCTATTTGCACATCTCCTTTGTTTTGTGTTGTTATGAAATTTTTTTGTGTTCCTATCACCAACATCTAACCAAGATTCTCTAGACTTTTGTTTCCAAAAGATCTCTTCTTTGGCTAGAATGTCATCATATTCAGAAAGGACAACCTTTTGTTTGAGGTAGAGCTTCTCATCCATACCAGATTTGATGACCTGAGAATTGATCTCTTTAAGCTCTTCTTCAAGCCAAAGTTTTGATTCAAAGATATTGCCGAATTTATCAGAGTTCCATTCCGGCAGTTTTCATTTGATATGTTTTAGTTTATTAACAACTATGTAGAGCTTCAATCCTTTCAGTATAGGTTCTAACCACCATTGTTCAATGAGTTTTAAGATATTGGGATCTCTAAGCCATATTTGTTCAAATTTGAAGGGGCATTTCTTAGGTTTAGTAGCCTAGAGGATACTAAGCTGAACCGGGAAATGGTCTGAGCCTGAAATTGGTAGGATGTTGGCTGTAAGGGTGATGTTTGAATTGGAGAGACTGCCCATAAGGAAGAATCTATCTAATTTTTATGCTATATTGCTAAAACCTTCCCTTCTATTATTCTAGGTAAAGGAATTATCTCCAGTCAAAATTTCCAAGAGAGACAAATTCTCTTTCCAGTTGATAAAATCATGGGCTCCATGAGGACGAGAGCCAATGCCACCTCTCTTATCTAAGATTTTGGTGATAACATTGAAGTCTCCTCCCAAAAGACAAAGGCCATTCAGGAAAATATTGATAAAATTTTCAATTTCATTCCATACAATCAATTTATCCCTATTTTGAGTAGGTCCATATACATTAATAATATTGAAGGTTAGGTTATGTCTGAAACTTTTAACTTTTGCACACATCCATGAGTTTCTATTCTCTATAATGTTAATTGACAAGCTTCGGGGATCCAAAATGATGGCCAAGCCTCCAGAAGCTCTAGTAGCAGGGGAATCTAGCAAATCTCTAAACCCTATCCTATTCTTAAAGTTCAACATATCTGTCTTGTTGATTTTAGTTTCCTAAATTAAAATTATATCAGAATTAGATTTTTTAATACAACATAGAATAATACACTGCTTGTTAGGGGCATTCATGCCCCTAACATTCCATGTTAGGATATTCATGATAGCTTGGGAAGGAACTTCCCCTTCCCTAGATTCAGAAGTGATGTTATTTTATGTTGTCCTATTGCTTCTCCATCCAAGGTTTTGAGTTCAAAGTTTGGTTTTCTTCCCCTTTTTTTGGCAATTTTAGCACAATCTGGGGAACTACGACTGACCTGGTTGACAATAATACCAAGTAATTCTGGAATAGCATTTTCTAGTTTATCTAGATTAACTAACCAATCTTGTAAATTCTCTTCTTCCAGTTTTGATGAAATGATTCCTTCTATGAGAAGCTTTCGCTGAAGGTCTACTTCTTCCTTATCACAAATATCATCCATAAAACTATCCATAAGTTCATCAGTTAGGGATTCCCCCAAGTATAAGGATATAGTATCCACATCTTCCTGAATTTTGGTTTGATCATTGTCATTAGAGCTTTGGGGAGCGTTGTTAGAGGAAGGATCTAAGTGGTGCTGCAAAGTAGGAGCATTTCTAAATGGGCTAGAAGGGCTATTAGGATCAGTATGACCAGGAGAATTGATAGGAAGAGCCTATAAAGTTTTGGTTGGATGTGAAGGGATTTTTTCCATGGTAGGGAGGGAAGAAGGGTTGTCTGATGGGAAAGGATCTAGGTTATCAGGTAATGTGATAGGTTGGTCAGATGTTGTAAGTATAGTTGCATGATTGATGGGCATAGGAGAGGATTTAACTATGGTGGACTCTGGAGAAGTCTTCAAGGGGGAAGAGGGAGACCTAAAGGGAGATAGAACGAAACCTCCTCTATCATTGGCTAAAGAAATATTAAGCTTGTAAGGGTAGATAGGGCTGGGAATATGGTCTGGGAGAGATCGAGGAGCATCCCCCCTCAAGAGCTTATCAGATTCCTCTATATCCAAGTTAGTATAAGAGATAATTGGGTTGATTTTATGTGTTGATTTTTTACCTTTGATAATGACAGGTTTGAGAATTTTTGTGTTTATGTTCATCCTAACGATAATTGATTTTTCAGAGTATAATAAGTTCGTATCAATAAACCCTACAAATTTTCCGTAGAGGTTACCAATCTTTCTCATGAATTCATCATTTAGGAATTCAACTGGTAAGTTTTTCAACTGGATAACCCTTTCTACAAAGAAATTCTCTGATTTAAGTGGATCGAAGAAGGGTACCCAATCAAGAACAGTAAAATCTATACTTTTGTAATTAGGGAAACCCTCAATAAGCAATTTAGCTTTAAATTATTTGCTCCCACACATAATAAAAATGAAATTTTCTGGGAGAATAATTGTACTTACCTTTTCCTTCAGTGTTTGTTCTAACCAGAGTGCAATATTTTCAAAGGAAGAACCTATGTCATTCCATCGACATAAAACGCCAGATGAAGCGCATGTCTCTTGTGTTCTTTCCATTAAGCCATCGGTAATTTCCAAGGAGAAAACATCATCAGTAGAAGAAATGAAAAAATTAGGGCCGCTCCCACGATGAGGAGTGTAAAGAGCCTCTGAAGGCTGAACCCCAAGCTTGTATTCATGAGAAAGATGAGAGGATTTATAAATCTATGGAGGGGTAATAGCCTTATTCCTAAGATGAGGAGGAGTATACAGGTTTTGAGGAGGAGAAACCAAACTTGAGGGTTTCTGGGCCAGATCGAGAAGCCGTGTATTTGAGGTATTATGCACTTGAGCCAAAGGATTTTGCATTGGAGGGGATAAATTGCATTGCTGGAGATCAGGATTCATAGGACGGAGACAAGATAATCTATTATTGATAGGAAGGTTGAAGGTTTGTTTCCCAAGATGAGTTTTAGAGGGTATTTTAGAGTACCGTCACCCACGTTTGGCATTTTGACGATAGGCAAGAATCCAAGGGTCCTCCAGAGCATCATTACAAATGTCCATGGGAGAAACCCTAGGTCACACATCAGTTAAGCATCTGGCTAAGAGATCATGGATAGTAGAATGTGACTGAGGTAAGCGACTACCGAAAGATGATACACCTGTCGAGATGCGGCCATGCTGTGCATATTTTGTTTTCGCAAAGAAGTGAAATTGTGAGTCCAGAGAGTCAATTGTCCATAGCCAAAAACGTAGACACAATCGTGGGAGCAAAGCCATTTCTTTGTTATAATCATTGAAATTCAAAAAAATTTAATGTTATAGTATGTAAAGCATAGAATGTGGCGCCTCTTTCAATTTTGAAAAATACAAAATTATTTTAAAATTATAGATGTTGTTCAATTAGCTTATCAATCAAGACAAAAATTACATCCTTGGGATTGCAGGTAATTAACATGGCCTAGTAGCCAAGACTTATCTTGTGTTGTTTGCATACACTATCCCTAAGTTTCACTTAAGGGAGGGTGGTGGTGTGTTAAGTGATTTACCTAGTAATTCTTTCTCCTAGATTATAAACACACATGTTACTTAAGTTTAATTAGGGATAACATATGAATAGTCACACTTTTAGTGGTGTTATTATATTGTCACTTTTCCACCTTTAATGGGACTTCCACCTTTGGTGGACTTATCACTTTGGTACTTTTCCACATTTAGAGGTGATCCACCTTTAGTGGATGTGTCATACTATCACTTTTCCACCTTAGGTGGGTGATGAGTTATCACTTTATGTGTCATATCATATGATTAAGATACCTGTCATAATATTATGACTCCTTATGTCTCACCTTGGCATATTTAACCAAGGGATATTTGATATACTATTCAAATTAGATAATTTAATTCAATCTATTATATTGCATTATTAGTGATAATATAGTTTACTCTTGTAATATTTAATCTCTCTTCTTTTTTCATTAGGGATCTAGATATTGGGTGGCTATCTCCATAGCCAAATCTTACACTAATTAATACATTGGTTCAATGCTTTAAAGTGTGGGTTTTTTTAATCTAAAAGGGTTTTCCCACATATATTGGTGATTCTTCTCTTCCACCTATGACTTAAATTCTTCTTCTTTCACATTCTTGAAGTGTATATTTACATGTTGTTATTCTATTGAAGCTTGTTTAGATATGTTAACTACTTTATCTTTCCTTTAAGGGTTAATGTATGAAAATTAACTATGTCTATTCCCACTTTAATTTCTTAATAGTATGTTCTTGTATCAAGTTATCAAAATTATATTTAGAAAGAAAAATGTAGGGTATTGAAGGTGCTTACTAGTTCTCAGATGGATTTTTGTATTCATCTTTCCCTTTCATTCAAAGCTCCAACCATGTAATCATGACATAAATATGACATCATGATCTAACCATTTAGTCCTAGGAGACAAATGTTTCATATTAGCATATCATGAGACTAGATCATGCCAAAACTCTAAACCAATTTTCAAGAGTACACCCAGACATAATAGTAACCATCCTATCAAACAAAGATAACATGTCAAATGAAAATCATATATAACACCTCAACCAAATAATCCATGAGTTCTCCACGTCTCCAAGATTTCAACGTCTCTAATGAACATGAAAATAGCCATCTCTTATCAATGTAGTTGCAAATGTGAAGACCATTCTATAACAAATGGATCAAGAGTTCCTTCAAATATATATGCAATACTAAAGAAGATCATCCACCATCCAATGGTAAATCCACATCACTTCCATAAATTCCCATTGAAACACGATTCCAAGTCACGCATGGCATTGTGATAACCATCTCTTAAATAAAGATATGTAGGTCTACACACATACAATTGAAATGTCAGTACCATCAAGTGAAACCAAGGTCTCTACAACAAGAATCTAAACACCTACCAAAAAAACATCAGGAATCAATCCTACTCTACCAATACATATCAATAAAAGGGTATGTGCACCAAGTTGTGGACCAAAAAGGGGGGTATAAGTGGACACATTTTTTTCTAAAATCGAGTAAACCTGAACTTGGAATAGGCGTTTGAGGGTCATGCACTCAAAATAAGAAGATGTGTAAAAAATAAAAATTGTAGTACTTTGAATCTAGTTTCTAAAATGCTAATTTGTTTTAAAACCCAATAAGATTAAGAGGGTCAAACCTTGCGCGCACAAAAACATATTCCTAATTTTTTTGGAAAAACATAACATAGTTGTTTCCGTGCATGGTACAAAAGATATAGTTATATGCAATATTTTTAAATCCCTTTGGTAGGATGATAGGTAAGAGTGAGATCTAAAAGTTGTGTATTTTTTTGTAATTTTCTTATGAGTTTTTTTTGTGATTCTTTGAAATGATCGCATCCTGAAAATTTGGTACTTGTTTGTGCGCTAGGCATAACTTGCATCAAAATAATCGAAAATGAATTTTTTATTTTAAAGTGTATAGAATCAAGTGTAGAACAATAATATGTAATTTATTTGTAATTTGATTAAGTATATCAAAAGTTAATAAAAAAAATGGTAGACATATGTCTGTGAGGACAGTCAAGACACTGGTAAAGAAAATTAAAGTTTACTATGCTAATGTTGTCCAAAAATAGAAAAATTTATATGGTTAGAAAGCTAAGAAGACGTATGAGATTATGGTAAAAATTATAGAGCTACCCTGTTGACAAATTGCAAACTTGATGAAGATAAAGTTGATAATTCATCTTACAAGATGAAAAAAATGTCTAAAAGAACAAAAATGGAGGGAAAATGAGCCTCCAAGCCTTTGGGTCATTTTCCATAGCTCTTCCCAAGCCATAACCCGATTGGGTTTCTAAATTTCAAATAAACTGATCAGGTTCTGAAAAGAAAAAAGTACATTTTCAACTCCTCCATAACCCGATCGGGTTCTAGAGAATAAAATGCATAATTTTCACTTCTTCAAAACCCGATCGGGTTATGAAAAAGTAAAAATTATGCTCTCTCTCTCTCTCTCTAAACTTGATCAGGTTCTAAAAATAAAAAAGTACATTTTCAACTCCTCCATAACCCGATCGGGTTCTAGAGAATAAAATGCACAATTTTCACTTCTTCAAAACCCGATTCGGTTATGAAGAAGTAAAAATTATGCTCTCTCTCTCTCTCTCTCTCTCTCTTTGAATGATAAATGAAATGGGCTCTGTCATGGGTGAGAGGAAATCCTATAAAATGGTGAGGTGGAGGAAGGATAGGCAGTGGTGAAGGGTCCTATAACAAAAATAATAATAAAAAATACATGTTATAAACAAGAAATACTAAAAAATAAAAAATGCATGGACTAAAAATATGATACCACATAGCTCTGTAAGCTAAAGTCAATGGTAGAAAGGGTGACATCCTCAATATTAGAAATTTGAGCCCCTGACAAGCCCTAGAAATACTAAAAAATCAAAAATGCATGGACTAAAAATATGATACCACATAGCTCTGTAAGCTAAAGTCAATGGTAGAAAGGGTGACATCCTCAATATTAGAAATTTGAGCCCCTGAAAAGCCCTATAAAACACCAAATAAATATATAAGAAATAGTTTACAATGAAGATTATGATTCACTTGAATTCCATAACTCTATTATCACAAGTTTATAAACAAATTTTATGAACCATTATTATAATATAATTTTTTTCTCTTCTTTCACACACAAGACTATTCTTTAACAATTTTTTAGTCACAGTTAGAGAAGGATGGTCTGGATTGTATTCGTGGGGGTCATAGGTTAGGACCACTTATGCAGCAGGTAATAGGACTGTTGTAGCCTGGTAGTGAGTATGTTTTAGTGTGTTTACCCTTAGCATGGAGGGATTTAGAGTGCTTTTAGGTTGAGAGTATGTTGTAGGAGCACCTCCTAGCACATGGAGTCTCATGAAGATTACAGACCCTTGATGTTCTCAGTGCACTCTTGGACCAAAGGGACCCAAGGCATATTGTATTTCAAGGCTTTAGAATTAGTCTATCATTGAGATCCAATTGTGATACCTAGTTCCAAGTTTGGGCACTTATAAGCCACTTGGTACACTGTGGTCATGGGCTTCAACTCTAAATAAAACTGACTTGGCCAAATTCCCCTATGTCTTAGCCTTCGAATGCAACCAGTTTGGTGAAGAGATCTTACCTATAACTCTAGTTATCATGATTTTTGTCTCTTCAACTCTGGTTTTTGTTCATTTCTAAGAGTTTCACATTGTTTTTCAAGTTTGAAGCATTTCCACCATGGGAATTGGATAATATCTGGTGGAAAGCTTCTTTGTGATATTCTTTCAAATATTCTGCAAGTTTTTTTTGTGTTGATGCAGGGAGATGGCCATATGATCGAGCCCTAGGTGTATATCTCAATGTATGCACCAAATATGAATATACACAGTAGTGTATAAATTCTAGAGAACCAAGCACCAAGGGCCCTAATTGTGGTTTTTATGTTGTTTTGTGAATACCTAAGTGTTCTAATTGGTTTCAAAAGGAAACACTTCCATTTTCTAGCACTTCCTTCTTTAGTGGAGGCCTAATTAGCCCTTTGGTCCAGTATGAGATTCTTTGACTTAGCCTCTATTTTGACCCCTCAAACCTTGGTTCTCCTAGTTTATATGTATCTTAGTAAAGGGTATTTGAATATATTATTCAATCCCTAACTCTTTTGGGGCTTTCCAAATTTATCTTGACTGTACTGCCTGGACAGGGCTACTAGCATTTGACTGGACAGTTTAGCAAATGCCTTCAAAGATCTCAATCAATTTGTGTGCATGGACCAAGTCCATTTTGATTCCTCCATGATTTCTATGGTCCCCATTGATCATTGTGTGGGCTTGTAACCCTTGTAACCATTTTTGTGCTAAGACTAGTGGCTTGGGTCTTAGTAAGCCTCTTCATGATGAACCCATCTCTGTTGTTTACAACTCATAATTCTCATGGGGGTATTGAGGTTGTGTTTTGCATCAATTTTTAAAGGTGTGAGAGTCAGGGTTTGCCACTCTTTATAGAGAGTTAAGGGATTCAGTGATTGGATCATCATACCCTTGACACTTGCATCAGAGTAGGTGGTATGGGTAGTGATGAAAATATTTGGGGTTCTTATGAACCTAGGGTGTAGATGGGTTATTTTCTATGGTGAAGATATAGACTAGTATATGGGGAGTATCTTAGTATGACAGTGAAATGCCAGAGAGTAAATTTTACTAAACTAGCAAGTGAATGTGCTTTGAGCAATAGGATAAGAACCTTTTGCTAAGTTGAGGGGTTCTTGGGGTGTCTTAGAAGTTATATGTTGAGAGTAATCACAAGTCCATGGAGGTGTATTTAAGGATTAAGGATATTCAAAATCAGTGAACAATCAGAGATTGTATTCATGATTTTGAACAAGAAATAAGAGTAAAAGAACGATAGTTGGATGTTTCGAATGATGTTCAAGGTTGATTCAGAAGCCAATAGGTGATTGGTTGGGGTATGATTCAATGTACGAGTTTGGCATTGGTTGAATTGAGTCCAAGGATGGAGGACAGGAGTTCAAATAAATTTGAGTCATGATGGCTGGACAAGGAAGTGAATTCCTTGATTTGAATTACATTAGAAAAAATTCTTTGACCATAAATAAAAAGCAACAAACATACACTATGTTACCACCATACAAATTATTAAGATATCATATTTTGAAAACAACGTACTATTCTATTTTATGAATATTTATAAAACATTACCACAGGTGTTTGAGCTACCCGTCTACGTCTACTAGAACGAGCACTTCTTGGTGTGCTTGTACCACTAGTTGCACCCTGCAATGCATATTATTCATGTATCAATTTAGATTATTCTATACATAAAAATTTATTTACTTTGAATAAATTTAGGTAATTAATTAAAATAACATGTCAAAACACAAATTAAAAAAAACCTGTGTCGGCTCATACCATACACCATTGACAACAAATCATCTATGAGGGGCATATCCTCAATAGTGGATACTTTACATCTTCTCCCACAATGTACACATGAATGGGATGTTGAACCATTCATACTCTCTTGGCTATCTACCCCATCACATATACCATTACAATTGATGCAGATATGCTCAATGGACTGGGCTGACCCTGCAATTGTATCTGATGATAATGGAGCTCACACGAAATGAGATAATCCTAATGGTGCATTTGATGATGATGGAGATGGCATGGGATGGGATGACCCTAATGGTGCATTTGATGAAGATGGAGGTGGCACAGGCACTGATCCATCCTCTCCAACTAACTGAGTGCCATGCTAGATAATGACATCAGTCAATGATGTAGCTAGATGAAGAGTTTGTATATCCATAGACTCCTTCACCACTACTAGGACCACAACATGAATGAGGGGTTTTCTCATAGTACGCCTCCTCTCTTATTGTTGAGTAGTCCTATGTGCCCCAGGTCTATCCTACGCAGAGCCTCTCCCTCTACCCTGGAACTCACGAAAGTCAAAGTAATTCGGCTTCTTGCCAAGGATAAACTCATAGTATAGCTTCCTCAAAAAATATAAATGCACCTCATTATTATTACAAGGTGGTTGGTCAAATACCATGTACCACCTATCCCAAAAAGTTGATTTCATCCCCCTATGAGCACACCAATGTATAGGAAACCATTTTGTATTAACTTCTAGGGAATTGCTAGTATTAGGATCGGTAAAAAGGGCACATATGTCATGTTTTTCTATGCATTTTCTTTTCACATCCTCATATGATAAATCATCAGAATAATATGTACGATACCTATCCCTCCATGAACCCCATTTTTGTCACCTCTTGAGACACCTCATTTGCACTATTGGACATTTTTTCTAATGTAGTGGCGAGGGTAGAGTGATGCTGAAGACCGAAAGCCTTCAACCTATTGACTGATATATAAATTTGTGCACTATTTTGGTTAAGGCGCTGCACGAGGTCCTCTTGTGTTGCATTTACATGATCTAATGGCACATGTGGAGGGTCTACAGGTGGCGGTGGTTGTGGATGAGGAGAATTTTGAGGATGGTTTATGGGTGGTGATGGTGGTGGACGAGGATAATTTTGAGGAGGGTTTACGGGTGGCGATGTTGGTGGACGAGGATAATTTTGAGGAGGGTTTATGGGGGGGTGGTATTTCATTTCTTTTTCCTCTTCTTGGTTTGTTTGATGAATCCGATGTGAAATTAATAAAAGAAAAAAAAATCAATATCATAACGTAATTTGATAAAAAATACAAAAAGAAAAAACAAAACAATAAAACAATAATACATAGCTTTCTTACGGGGCACCATTGCTTGAAAATGTGCAAATTGTTGAAGATATCTTGTTTTCTTCAAAGCTTGACCGGGTTCTTGGGTGTTTTTTCCCTCCTCCACTCTGCTGCTCTGCAGTTTAGGCGTTAGAAATGGCCTAAATCGTGGGCTTTGCAAAATATAATATGTTTCTAATAACCTGATCATGTTATTAGAAACATCTTAGAACCCGATCGCGTTAGTAGAAAATATAATATGTCTAATAACCCGATCAGGTTATTTGAAACATCTCAGAACCCAATCAGGTTTTGAGAAAGGTAAAGCTTTTTAATAATATTGTCTAGGCTTGGTTACGAAGCCTAGTACAATTTTGAAATTTCAATAACCCGATCGGGTTTTATGAAATTTAATTTTTTTTAAAACATGTGTCCACTTTTCTGGTCCACAACTTGGTGCACATACCAAAAAATATCCCACTAAAATGTGTAAGAAGCTATCAACAGGGTAAAAGCACAAAGTTGTGTCACGTTTTAGGACCACTTATCAGATCGGGTTATATGAAATTTGATTTTTTTTTAAATGTGTCCACTTTTCTGGTCCACAACTTGGTGCACATACCCAAAAATATCCCACTAAAATGTGTGAGAAGCTATTAGTAGGGTAAAAGCACAAAGTTATGTCACGTTTTAGGACCACTTATCAGCATAACTAAATATGAGTATTTCTAACTAAAAATTAATTTTCGTCAAACATATGGTCTAGCTAGATTCATTCTAGCTAAGTTAGATAAGTGGTTCAACTTTTCCAATTGGAAATGTCTGTTAAATACATCTTTTATACCAATTTGGGTCCAATTAACAAAGAAGTACAATTATTTCAGAAAAGCAAAGTTTCAATAATCCCTACTCTTTTTAATGATAATTTAAAAAATATAAAAAATACCCTTAGCAGTTATAACAGAGAAAATATACATTGAAAACCAATCTTTATTCTTTTTTGCACTAGCTATACATTTTATCTATAACATATTTTGAAATCAGAGGAAAAATAGATTTTTTTCATACACTTGTTTGGTGGGAACTAGACCCTAGATTTTGTTGGAATTATATTGGAATGATGTACTGAGAGGGGAGGGGTGAATCAATACCTCTAAAACTTTTCTTGGTTAGCCCATTAACCCTTAGTCATTAGTTTGTAAATGATCTTATCTAACTGTTCATCTTTCTTTATGTATATGCAATCATAACATAATTTCTTTAATATGTAACCATACAAGAAACATTCATGAAAATAGATAACATGATAGAAGATATGA
The DNA here is from genome assembly GCA_018584345.1 of Thuja plicata. NCBI lineage: Eukaryota > Viridiplantae > Streptophyta > Pinopsida > Cupressales > Cupressaceae > Thuja > Thuja plicata. The sequence goes on from MU224692.1 coordinate 3,426,975, forward strand.
TATCACAGAAAACTCCTGTTAGGAAGTAAAAACTGCGGTGGGGATTGTTACCCACAAGACTTCACTATCTACAGATAAGAAGGGGTTGGTTAAGGCTTACAATTGGTCAATTTTGATGACCTACCATGTTATGAGTATTACAGTGGAGACCTGTTAAGATCTACTTTGTTTGAAGCTTTAGCAACACTGTTAAGAGATTTGTAAAGAACGGTTAAGTCCACCTTCTACAAAAGGATTTTAGATGTGATGCACTTGTTAGAATGCAACTACATAATTCTTTGATCTGATGATGTATGCAATCTCTAACTGCTGATAATAGATCCAATAAATATTCCTATGTATGAGTAATCATCTTTTCATGATTGAATAATACCTTCGTCTGCTCATCGGTAGCCTCTGTGTGTTCTTGACAACTAGTGTGATATGTTTCTGAACTTTGCATGAATTCTGCCTTCTGCTCCTTAGATGCTCTTCGTGGCTATCAACAATAATGAATTCACAATTCACAATTGATTGAACATCTATTTATGCTAGAGTTTAGCTCTATTCTTGATTCACGCTTTGCAAGTTAACTCTAGATCCAAGGTTTACAACTTGACTTTGATCTTTAGTTAGATATGTTTTAGATCCGTTAGGATGCTTTAAAACATTTACATTATGCTTGCTTGACCCTCAAGTAATGATTTAAAAC
>MU224692.1:3458771-3480234 GCA_018584345.1 Thuja plicata
CATTAACAAATATTGTGTTAACAACCATCTTAAAAGGTAAAACCTGCCTGAGTATTTGTGGAACTCAAAAAATGAAGAAGGACCTTATCCAGTCCTTAGCAATTAGGCTTTTCTTGTCTCTGAATCAGAAGTAAAGGCACAAGATTCAAATAGACATTTCAAGCATTGTGATTCATACAATAAAAATCCCTAACATGTACAATAGATAGTAATATTTATATTAAAATTGAAAATAATATGTTGCTAGTAGTAATAGTATATGTTGATGATATCATATTCAGAGGTAATGACAATGCTTGCAAGAATTTTGATAAAGAAATGCAAAAGGAATTTGAAATGTCTATGATTGTTGAAATGTCCTTTTTCCTTGGCCTTCAAGTTATGTAAAAGGAAGATGGTATTGTTATTGCGCATGTGACAACATATCTTCATTTGTAGAGTAGAAAACAAAAGATATTTGAAATGCAACACCACACAAACCATCTAACCAAGTCTACCGAACCGCAAACCATGAAATTCTTCTACAAAGCAATGGAAGTCATTCTTCAAGCCTATCCAAATTGTTTGATAGCTAGCCTACAATCATCCAAATAGCACATCAAATATTTATTAATCAGTCTATTTGGGAACCTATCCAAATGATATAGCAATATTTATAGTAACCGACCATTAAATTCAGAGCTGCAAGTATCCATCATCTCAATACATCCTTTAATAAGATTGTCAATTACTTTTTCTTGCATGCTCTAGCCTTCTAAAAATAGATCTTCTTTCACAATCAATGTCATAGCCTCGATAACCTTCTTAATCCTATTTTTCAAATCTTCTTCATCAATCATAACCACAACAAGTAAATTCTTTGCAAACAAGCATTATGCCATACTAGAAAAGGTTGACATCGATGATAATACAAACCATAATGTTAACAATATCTCCCTTTTCATTGATGGAGAAACCAACAACCTCATTAATTATTAATTTTATTCTCCCCCTTTAACATCAAGGACAATGGGCAGGCCTTCCCTTTTATTTTGCAAAAAAAAATCATGATTTCTCGTCCTACCAAAGGAAACATATTTTTTGCAATTTCTCCCCTTATGAGATGTCATAACATCAATCTAGGAGACAAATGATGGGCAATAGATCTCCTCTTAGAAAGATGCATACCTATTATGCATCTAGTTTGAAAAGAGAGGGGAAATATCCCTCAATTTATGCCTAAGATACTCAAAAGTATCCTTACCTAGAGCCTAGGAAAAAATGTCTAAAATTTGATCCTTGGTGGGCACATACTACAATTTTACCTTCTTCTAAAAAACCTTCTTCCTCAAGTAGTGATTATGGATAGAAATGTATTTTGTTCTAGAATGAATTACCAAGTTCTTGGAGATTTTAATGACACTTTTTTTATCACATATTATCATAATTGCCTCATTAAAGGATACCTCTACATCCTTAAGAGTTATCTTCATCCAAATGATTTGAGTGCAATAAGATGTTCCAATATATTCTGATTTTTTGGATAAAGAGACTAAACCTTGTTTTTAGCTCATCTAAGAGAGAAACCTATCTCCTAAGAAGAATGATCCACCACTTGTACTCCTATGATTTGCACATCTTTCAAGTCAACATCTGTAAAATATTTTAATGAAAAATCACCATCTTTTCTATACCATAATCCAAAGTTTGAAGTGCCTTTCAAATATCTTAATATACTTTTTAGTGCTACCTCGTGAGATTTCCTTGGACTAGCTTGATAACTGGTAGAAAGGTAGACAACATGCATAATACCTATTCTTGAAGCAGTCACATATAGTAATCCAACAATTACAGATTTGTACAATTTTTGATAAAATTTTGGAGACCCATTATCTTTACTAAGTTTGCATCTAATATCCATTGGTTTTTCTATTGGTTTTTATTCTTTCATTCAAAATTTATTTAGTAGCTCTTTAATGTACTTGGTTTGATAGATGAAAATGGCGTTCTCTTTCTACAAAACTTATGGACCAATAAAAATGGACATTTCACCAATCATAGACATTTAAAACTCCTTCATTTATTCAGTATACTTCTTGCATGTGTTACATCATTACCTATAAATATAATACCATCAACATATAATATTACTAGCAACTTATTATTTTTTAATTTAATGTAAATATTATTATTTGTCATACCTTTGTTAAATTGTTATTGTAGTAAATACTTATCCATCCTAGCATACTACGCTCTAGGAGTTTATTTGAAACCATACAATACTTTCTTAAGTTGGTAGACCATTTATGGATCTTCTAAAAGTTAAAAAATCATTTAGTTTCTCAATATAGACCTCTTCCATTAGTACTCCATTTAGAAATGTAGATTTAACATCCATCTGATAAACTTTGAAATTTTTGTAAGCAACAAAATAAAAAAAACTCCTTATGGCATCCACTCTAGCCACTAGAGAAAATATTTCTTCCAAATCTATTCCTTCAAATTGAGTATAACCTTTCCAAACTAGCCTTTCTTTGTTTTTGGTAACTTGTCCATCTTTGTTCAACTTGTTCTTGAATACCCACTTTGTTCCAGTTATATTTTTGACCATTGGTTGGGGTACTAGTCCCCATGTTTGGTTATTCTAAATTATATGGGTGGCTGCAAGAAGTTGAGTCCCACTTTTGGGCAAAAAGTGGAAGTGTTTTCCCTATTTTTCAAATTTTTTGTCAATTGATGTCAAAATTTGAGGCACTTAGAGATTGAATCTCAAAAAAATACACTAATAGAAAATGTAGTGCTTTGAGTTTAGTTTTCAAATATATAACTTATTTGAATACCCATATGCTAGAAAATACATTTTAGTAGGCATGTTTAAAAACCCTTTTTTTCAAAATGTTTGTTTCAGGACCATACCTCACACGTGTACGACCACCCTATTTTGAAGTAAATAAATAAATTTTTGTAAATCCTTATGGGGGAAGGTACCTAAAATATCAAATATTGATGAGAATATTTTTTATTGAATATTTTATTATTATTAATTTTTAATTGACTGTAAAGTACATTTTCAAAACCTCGGGTGTACATCCACCATAATTTGATGAAAATTTCATATTTTTTTTATTTTTTATTTTTATTTTGAAATAAATTCTATCTAGATTGATTTCATATAATTCATTTTTCCAAAAACATAAAATCAAAAAAGTTATTAAAATTTTAGTTAACCTTACTATTTTAACTTTAAGTACAACTTTGGCATAATAAATATTATAAAAATAATAAAATTAGTCATATCACTATGAAATTTATATTTTTATAATTTGTACAATATGAACTAAAATGGGTTTTGGTTTTGTCAAAAAATTCATTCGGGAAGACCTCCAAAAAATTACGACAAAGCAAAAATTTTATGTATCAATGCCTTCGCCATATTTTTGCAAAGCCAAGCACAGGCTTGATGGGACCAAGCCTATCCCTAACCAAAAACTAGGGTGGAGGTATGGTTCCCACTCTTGGTTTTAAGAAATGGGCACCCGTTTTATAAAATTTGAAAAATAGATGCCGTTTCTATTTGGACTGTTGAAATAGAAACGGGCGCCCATTTTATTTAAATAACGGGCACCCATTTTATAAATGGGTACTCGTTTCATTTAAATAATGGGTGCCCATTTATGAAAGATCTATTGGAGACAAAACATAGTATTGTGGGCCTTATCTCAATGATTGATGATTATTCAATAATTTTTATGACATATCTGTGCTGCAGAATGAATATTTTGAATCAACATTCTCTTTTCTTATCTTGTTTTGGATATGACAAGAAGGGATTCATTTTAATTCAAATTTTGGTGCAAACATGGGATCAAAGCAACACAAAAAGAGGCAAAGAAAGGTTTTGAAAGCTGATGAGGTTGTAGCAAATAGAGAGAAGATAAAATGACAATGAGAAAGAAGAGCAAGAATTCAAAAACTGAATAATTCTGGAGCATAGAGTTCAACAATCGTTTCAGAAGAGAAGAAGAATGAGGACACCATGATGGATGAAAATGTTGAAGAAAAAAATATAGTAGGAGTAAATTCACATGCATTTTCTAATCAAGTGTTGGATACATGTATGTCTTCATAGCCAACTGAAACTTATTCTGATAAAGAACTTGATCTTTTTGTATTAGTGGGTTAATCTTTAAATCGTTTAGATTTTCTTCCTAAAAATAGAGTAACAGATTATATTGCACATAAAACACCAAAAATTAGTTATTTTAATCATAATGATAAAGGAACTGAATGTCAAACCCCAATTGAAAGTGAAATTCAAACCCCAATTGAAATTAGCAATCAAATGACAATTGAGATCAACAATGTGGATGTAGACATAGAAACACCAATTGAGAAAGAAACCCCTTTGAGTGATAATTAAATGAATGAAAATTTTCAAATTAAAAGTGATGTGCTAGACAATCTACGTGGTTTGGTTTTGTGGAGATATATTATGACACACACGACTAGATTGTTTAGACAATTTTTTTATAATAAGAAATTTGGGTTTCAATGTCAACTAATGTTATAACTAATTAAAATGACTAAAATGTGAAAAGCGATGAAGAGGTTAGGCATTTATGTGAAATCCAAGAAGAAGGATGAGTCTCTAAAACAAGATGTATCAACTGTTGCTAGTGCCTTTGACACAATCGGAAATAAAAGACATTCTACAGATAGGAATGTGGCACAACGAGAAATAACAATAGCTTTAGTAAATAAAACTACTTCTGATAAAAGAATGATGACAAACATAAGTGGATATCTTAATATTCATTAGAAAAAATTAGCAAGAGCTGTAAAGAGAAGAGTTAACTTTGAAAGTGATTCAGAAAACCATTTGTGGAGCTTTAGTGGAAGACTCCCGAGGTATGACATTAAACCTACTGGTGAAGTCAAAAATTTGATTGAAATTTTTTAGCACGATAATACAAGAGTATCACCTAATGCCAGAGATTTTCTTAAATTAAGATTCAACTCAAAAATTCATGATCCACATCCAAAACATCTTTTGGATATGACTCAAACTGAATCGTATAAAAAAAATTGGATGTTAAGGTGTTAACTATTAGTATTAGTCAAAGATCTTTTGAAAAATGTAAACCATGGTATGTAAGGATTAACAAGGAAAGAGCAACGTGTTTTTGCAAAACTCATGTTCAATTTCATTATCATTATGATGTATTTCGATCTATACGTTCTACCATGCATACTAATGAAATGTTGCAGGAATGTGGTATAAATATACCACCTCAAACTATAAAAGAGTTTATATCAGATTTTTTTTGTAACCCACCTAATGAGAAATTTTTTCTTTTGAATTCATGTGTTTCTGGTGTATGTAATGTATGTGGCAATCTTGCATTTTTAGATGAATATTGGCATGAAAATCTTTCAATTGATTTTGGTCATCAATTAGTTGATGTAAAAATATTTAAAACTATTGAGTATCCATTGAAGGATGAAAAGGTTGGAAAATGGTGTGATCTAATTACTGAAAAAATTAGTGTTCATGCATTTATGAATGAATTCAAGAATAAGGTTGTACCTAAATATGTGAAACACTCTCAAAATGCTAGATGGCTTGATGGAAATTTTTGCATATGCAAGAATACATTTCTAATTGGTAGTATACTTTCAGTCGTTGACTTTCCAAAGAACTACACACTTGCACCACAAGATGAGATCCAATCACAATATCACAATTCAGTGCAAGTAACAATGTTTGTTCATATTGTCTATAGGCATGCATCTGATAGTACAGAAGAGGATCAATAGGCATGCATGAATTTTGAGAGAGTATCATTTCTATATGAGTGATAATAAATTTCACTCATCAGAGTTTGTCTAGTATTGATTTAAGACCTTTTATGAGAATTTACGGGAGATATAAATTCATATAACACAACATCTAATATGGTCAAATAATTGCACAGGGCAATTCAAGAATGCTATAATATTTTATTGGTTGAGTAGGACACATAAGAAAATTAATGTCCAACATATTTGAAATTTTTTTAGGCTGGACATGGTAAAGGAGAACATGATGGTGTTGGTGCATGTGTTAAGAGAGCCCTATGTAGAGAGAAACTCAAATTTGAGGAAAAGGCAAAATTTAAAGATGCACTTGCAAATGTTGAGTGTTGTAAAAAAAGTTTGTCTACAGGGTCAAGTCATAACTCTACAATCAGACGCTTCTTCTGGCTAGTTGGAGAGAATAATATACTTTCAAGATATGATTTTGATACAATCAGCGGGTGTGCTAAATGACATTAATTTATGAGTTCTAATTCTAACACTTGGATTATATGGACTAGGGAGCTTGTATGTTTTTGTCAATTTTGTGTTGCAGGTGAATGGAAAGAATATGAGAATATGGAATGGGTTGAAAAATGGAAACACAAATCCTTAATACCTAGTGAGCCACAATATCAAGATGATATAAGAAATGAAGACCTAAATCATGCATTTGCATCAGAAGATTATGATCGTGTTTCAGACCTCATACAACCTGGTAATTTAATTCAATTTCTTGTAAAACTTTAAACTATATTATTAATGTATGTCATATGATTTATTATTGTATTGGAATTAAACATCTAATAATTTTTATTTGTACATGTACTTAATTTTGTTTTCCAGGACATGTGTATGTTGTTTTTGCACCCAAGGATAATGAAGAACAGACTGATTATTGGCTAGCTCGATGTGTAGAACCTAAGAAAAGTTGATATATTATGAAGTAGATGATGATGGTTTTTAGTATCTAATTGGGTATATTGTGGTTGTTTGTACATGGCTACGCAAATACCTAATAAGAAGGAATGGTTTTCCATCTTTTGAAGACTACCAATCAGAAAAGAAGATTATACATGATTCCCATTTGTTAGTGGCAAAAAATATCAAATTGGAAAGATACAAAGGGAGACCCGATAATAAAATATTATGGACACTTTCAATGGAAGAGCATGATGCAATCATAGATGCATTGTAGAAAAGAGAGGATGTTGATGGGACATTAGGTTGAATCAAATTTATACATGTAAGTTTTTGTTAATTATTTTATTTTTATATGTAGACATGTCTTCTTTCAAGTCTGATATGTAGAGCTAATTACTTTGGTTTTCAGGTGTCAAATATAACTGGACAACATAGATGTCAGACAACTTGTGCATTTTACAACTTTTGGCTAATCAAAGTTGTAACTAGGTGAGTGCAATTCATTTATTTAACTTTTGGATCCTATAAATGAATTTTATATTTAAATACATATTTTTTAACATTTCAACATTCATTTTTATGATGCAAGACCTCTAGAAGAACATAGACATGAACTATTTATGCAGTTTAATGTACACTTGTATTCACCCAATTTAGTTTTAAATATAAGTTGAATGCGTAGTTGTATATTGTCCTATACATTCACTAATGGATAATGATATATATTTATTTGTACATCCATATTTCATAGTTCAAATTAATCTTCAAGTCAATATTAGTTACATCTCTATATTGTTGCATGGCAATTATATTTAATAAGCTATTTGATTAATGATATTTTTAAATCAGTTGCTCTTGTCAATTACAATTGATATTTAATTTAATTACAATTGAATAGTATTAATGATAAAATCACAATTGACATTTAGAATAACTCATATATTCCATGTAAACTCATATATATCTAGATTCAAACCATAAGTACAAATAATATGATAACAAGTCCTAATAATATATAATAAAAAGTCCTAATAACACAAGTCCAAATAACATGATAAAAAGTACTAATAATACAAGTCCAAATAACATAATATAAATAATATGATAACAAGTCCTGATAACACAAGTCCAAATAGCATGATAAAAAGTCATGATAACATGTATAAAAAGGTCTAACATGTGAAAAAAGAGTATAAAATGTCCATCATATAATAACAAGGTCTAACTCTACTCATCTAGATAATATTCAGTCCTCTTCACTCCATGTGAAGGTGACTGGGATGCACCATCATGATGCACCTCGTCCTCCTGTACATTTTTAAAAGATCACATCAAAAGACCATGTGTATTTAATTCAAATGACTTGCATAAGTCACTTAAAAAGTAAAATTAATATTAATGAACATTTCAAATTTTACCTTGTGTCCATGTGGTGTAATGCCCTCAGTGGGACAAGGAGGTCCTCTCTTAGCAACATCAGCAATAGATGCGGTCAAGTCCTATTTAAAAAAGAGTGAAATAATGTATAATTCAAATGACTTGCGTAATTCACTTAACAATTTATAAAATTAATATTAATGAATATATTTATAATTTTACCATGCGTCCATGTTGTCTAGTGCCCTCAATGGGACAAGGAGGTCCTCTCTCAGCAACATCAAAATTTGATGCAGTCAAGTCCTGTAAAAACAAACATTACAAAATTTTGATAATCAAGACCTATAAAAGACAGGTACACAATAGGCAATGCAAAATTAATTTTAATCATGACCTCAAAGGATAATTTCAATGGCTCCATTTGGCTCAATCTTGTAGACATGCCAAGATTCATGGTGGTTTTCACCTGAACAACATATTTGAACCATTAATTGAAAACTTGTATATACATAAATTATTTTGATCTATATTTAACTTGACTATAAATTTATTGAACATGAGCATTTACATTAGATGTCTGACGCATAGACAGTGTCACTGATGAGTCAGAACATAAATGTGATATGGCATGAGACAATCCAAAATCCTACAATTGAAAAAGTATAAGCACGAATAAAAGTTGTACATAAATTAGTAAGCATATAAACACTTTAAATTAATGAATGTAAAACATACTACATGTATATGAGGTTGAGTCTCAGTGACCTATGGGATGGAGCATGAAGAACTTCCAACCTCAGTATTACATGAAGCATCATAAAATATTACAAAAAAATATCAAACACATCATCAATTCAAGTTTTAATTATTTAAACTTTAAATGTACTTATCTAGATGTATCTAGATGAAAGTGCATACATGAATGGGTGGATGAGATCTCGAGGTGCGGAGGTGATATGATGATGATCACTGAATGACCCAGTGTCAACCCTCCTCTATTCACCAAAAATCCAAATGGTGTGGTTGATATGTGTATAAATATGTAATTTAATATTGTATTGTAAATTAAATAATGAAATTTACCTCTGCAGGATGATCATTGTCTGCACATAGAAAATTAACATATGATGTGATGTCGTCTCCAACATCACCATGTGCGCCACCATCAACATCACCTTGTGCACCACCGTCAACATCATCATATCCACCATGGGAAGCACCATCACCATCAGGATCACTCTAGGGACCCCTGTATATAACCTTACAGCTTGTGCAAACATGTGATATGCTAGGGGCAACCCTTGTCTAGGTCATCTGCTCTAACAAATTGCCCAAAAGGGCACTCAATGAACCAAGAGCTGAGTGCACTGCTTGATGGTGGATAGGTGCAGGCACTACTAGAGTAGGAATAGGAACAAGGAGCTCATTAAGCATACGATTTCTAGTTCTATCACTCAATTTGGCCCCTGACCTACTCTGTGGCATACCCCGACTGACCGCTTAGAAATCTCTCATATCAAAGTAATTGGGTTTCCTACCCAATTCAAGTTCAGCCCATAATTTTTTCAAAAAATATAGGGGGACCTCATGATTGGCGTGTGGTGAATGGTCAAATACCATCCACCACCACTCCCAAAAATGTGCAGCTATCTATAGGTGCTTCAACACCATCTAATAGAAATATGTGGCTTCTTGTCAACTATCTCCTCACCCGTTTTAGGGTTCATAAAATAAGGTTTCAAATCATTTTTGATAATTTTCAAATTATTGACCTCTTTAAATAGAGAGGTCATCAGCATAAAATGCACACATGAAATCCCTCCATGACTAATAATTATCCAACTCAGATTCTAATAACTGCATCGAATCTAAAATGTCGTGCATGCTATCTGCAAGGTGTAGTAGCTGGGGAGGTGGATGAGGCTCATGTCTAATGTTATTAATGTCCTACATGATGGAATCTACATTTATCCTAATGTTTTCCCTCGACTCTACGAGAGTGGGTGGAGGTGGAGGTGGAAGTGGAGNAGGGGGGGGGGGGGGGGGGGGGGGGGAGGGGGGGGGGGGGGGGGGGGGGGGGGGGGTGGAGGTGGTGGTTCCTGCTGAGCTAAAAGCTCCTCAATATCAAAATCGTCCATGAATATATAATTTGCAAATGTATACAAACATGAAAATTTACAATTACTATATAATTTACATTTTACCTTACAAAGATCTAATTTATACTTATAATTAAATGCAATATTTAATTTAGAAATATAAATTTAAAAACATAATAGAGAGAGAGATAGAGAGATATCCTATTAGGTCTTAGTATGCCTTATTAGTAGGTATTAGGTCTTATTATGTATTATTAATAATGTTAGGTCAGGTAATAGGTCCTATGAGTCCTATTACATCTTATTAGGTCTTAAGGGTGGACTATTACGTCTTATTAGGTCTTATTAGGTCTTAATTGGTCCTAAATTAGGTCTTAATAGGTCCTATTGGTCCTAATTGGTCTTAATAGGTCCTATTGGTCCTAATTGGTCTTAATAGGTCATATTAGGTCTAAAGGGTCCTATTAGGTCTTATTAGTATGTATTAGGTCTAATTAGGTTTTGAGAGAGAGAGAGAGAGAGCCTATTAGGTCTTACTATGTCTTATTAGTAGGAATTAGGTATTATTATGTCTTATTAATAATTTTAGGTCACGTAATAGGTCCTAAGGGTCTTATTACATCTTATTAGGTCTTAAGGGTGGACTATTACGTCTTATTACATGGACTTTTAGGTCTTAATTAGTCCTAATTAATCTTAATAAGTCTTATTAGGTCTTAAGGGTCATATTAGGTCTTATTACCTTGCATATTATGTCTTAATAGGTCTTATAGGTCCTATTAGGTATTATTGTTCATATTAGGTCTTAATAGGTCTTATAGGTCCTATTAGGTCTTATTGGTTCTATTAGGTCTTAAGAGGTCTTATTGGATCTTAAGGGTCCTATTAGTTACTATTGGGTCTTGATTAGTCTTAATTGGTCAAGTAATAGGTCCTAATTGATCTTATTAGTCACGTGTTGGGTCTTAATTGGTCCTATTAGGTCTTAATAGGTCCTATTGGTCCTAATTGGTCTTAATAGGTCCTATTAGGTCTTAAGGGTCCTATTAGGTCTTATTAGTAGGTATTAGGTCTTATTAGGTCTTTTGTGTGTGTGTGTGTGTGTGTGTGCGCGCGCGCGCACGCGTGAGAGAGAGAGAGAGAGAGAGAGAGAGAGAGAGAGAGAGAGAGAGAGAGAGAGAGAGAGAGAGAGAGAGAGAGAGAGAGAGAGAGAGTTTATTGTTTATTTTTTGGACCTAGGGTTTACAATTTTGTTTTCAATTGTGTCTAGGTTTATATTTTTTTTTCTACCTAGGGTTTCTTATTTTAGTTGTTTTTAGGTTTACATTTTAGTTTTCTACCTAGGGTTTTAAGTTTTGAAAGTCTTATTATTTTCTATAATAATTTACAAAGTAACATAAAACTAAACATAACAATTTATTTTAATCCCATTAAAAAACAAACTTTAAACATTAAATATTAAACATAATACATATTGAACATTAAACATTAAACTAGTTAAAAACAATAATAAATTACAATTTTAATGAAAAACATAATAATAAATAAATAAAAAACAATGATACGTGCCTGGAATCAGAAAAACAACAGCAAGGGGTCAGCAGTAGCTCTCAAAATGGGCACCCATCTGCAGAAAAATGTGATCTCATTTTGCAAGTTGTGAAAATGACTTGCAAAAGAGTTTAAAAGAAAATATAAATACTTTTACAAAACGGGCACCCATTTTTTACAAAATGAGTACGGGGGTGCCTGTTTAGATCCAGGCACCCGAACCTAAAGGAGCACCCATTTTGTAAACGGGTTCCCATTTTATATTTACGGCTCGGGCACCCGAAGCGTAACATGCACTCGTTTCTTATAAAATGGGTGGCCGTTTCATTTTCCAAATTTTTTTGGCTGTGAACTTCTACAAAATTTGCACCCAACTTGGTGCATGCACCCATATCCAATTCTTTTTTCATGGATTTTATCCAACTTTCATCTTTACTAGAATCTGCATATTTTTTTGGTTCTATTTTAGAAATAAAATAGTAGTTTGATTTCTCACTTGTTCTACCTAACCTTCTCCTTATTTGAATATTTTTATCCTTGTCTCCAATGATCTACTCTTTTGAATGATCTCATTGTACATACCTAGCATGTGTCTTTGGATTATATTCTTTGAGTCTTTTTCTTTCTATTCCAAAGTATTTCTTTCATCTATTGATGTAACAAGAATCTATTCTAATTCAATCTCTGGCTCAAAAGTACTCTAATTTCATCTTTCATTGACCATGATATTTGCACTTCTACTACTTTATTTAGTTTTGTATTGTAGCACCAATGAGCCTTTCTTTTTGTAGAGTATCCCAATAAAATACCTTCATCTAATCTTGCATCAAATTATCTTAGATTTCCTTCATGTTTTTTGATATAATATTCTCTCCTAAATATTTTGAAGCATTTGATAGTAGATGTCTTTTTGAACCATAACTCATAAGGTTCCTTTGTATGATTAACTTTGATCTGAACTAGATTGAGAAGGTAAAAAATAATATGTATTGCATTCAACCCATAGACATTTAATAGATTGGCATGTTATAATATTATCCTTTCCTTTTCAACAACAATCCTATTCTTTCTTTCCACAACTCCATTTTTTTGAGGGGTTCTTGGTGTAGATAGTTGATGCTACTTTAGTAGTTCATCATAGAAGAAATCAAATTCATTTGATGTAAATTCTCCTCCTCAATTAGATCTAAATCACTTAATCCTAGTATCCATTTGATTTTCAACCAAGCTTTTGAAAATTTTCAATCTATTTGGGGATTCATACTTCTCTTTCAAGAATGTTACAAATGTCATTCTAGTGTAATCAGGTCAATAAATAACACAAAGTACCTTTCACTATTGAGTGCCCTTGTTCTATTTGGTCCACATAGATTTATATGTATCAGCTCCAAAGGCCTAGTAGTTGATTACTCCTTATTTTTTAATATGTTTTGGGTTTTCTTTCTAATATGGAATTCTTTGTACACAGTAGTGGCAGGTCTAATAAATCTTCAAATGTCTCTTAAAACATTTTAAGAACCAACCTTTATCATCTTTTCAAAGAAAATATGTCCCATCCTCTTGTCAAAAAGATAGCATTCATTCTTCAGTGCCAAGGAACAATTTTCTCCATTGATCTTTTTAAGATAAAAAATGTTTCCATTTCTTATTCCTTCTGTAATAAGTCTCCCAGAGACATTTCTAATCTCACAACTTAATCCAAGGATCTTGACTTGAAAAACCCTATAGCATATAGATGAATAACACTCAAAAGATATGCCTCAATCCTTTCACATCATTAAAATTAGTATATTTATGCTTATTATCAATTGAAATAGTTCTCTTACCACAAGTAGGTGTTGAGCCTTTTTTAGAAAATGAAACTGACCCTCCACCATATTTTTCAAGATGCACAAATACCTTTTTGTCTCTGATCGTGTGATTTGATCAACCAGAATCAATGATCCAAGATTTGGATTCTTCTATAGCTTGTAGAGAAGTATTATATTCTTTAAATCTAACATTTTCTTCATCCTTGATGGATGAGGATAGTGCTTCATCATTTGAATCATTCCCTTTTTCACCCTCTGATGAGTGAGATTCCATAGTGTACTAGTAATTCTTATACTTATCATTCTCTCTTACTATGTCTTCTTGAATTTTTATGAACTACCTTATTTTTATCAACATAAAAATTCTTCATATCCTCTCTAAAAGGATATTTAGTAGAATAGTGTCCTACTCTTCCACAATTAAATAATTTGAATGACAACATACCTTTGTACTTTCTAGATCCTATCTTTATTTTTCTAGAAAATATTCCATTTGAATTAGAATTTTCTCCCTTTTTAGTAGCCTTAAAGGCAACATATTTCTTTTCATGTTGGTTCTCCTCAAGTTCAAAAAGATCAAAAGCAGTGACAACACCATATAGCTCATATAAGGCATAATTTTCCATATATTGACTCTATTGTATACCAATTACTAGGGTTTTGTAAATTTTTGTCATTGTCCTCATCACCTTTAGAACTACTTCATTAACTTCAAGAACTCTTCTAAAACCTCTAATGGAGTTAACAACTTCAATAATTGATACAAGTGGGCTTCAGTATTCTCATCATTAGACATCTTCAAGGTTTTGAATTTGTGCTTAGTATTTTTTAGCTTGATCTTCTTATCTCCTTCATAGATACTATCAATATTTACCAATACATCATATATGATGTATCTATACATGAGGGCATCGGAAACCATAAGGACATTTAGTTGTAATGGTGATTAATTTTCTAGAATGTAAGTAAATTATGAATATTATAGACTAAAAAATCTTATGCCTATAACCTACATGTGTGTTCCATAGATGTTATGTGTATATTTAACGGTGATTATGTGTTTAGAAAGTATTGGCATTGACATGTTGCTTCATTAGTTAGCCTTTGTATCCATTTGTATTATCATTTTCATTTGAGCTACATGAATGTCTCTATTATACCATGGTATTACATTATATTTTTGTATTAAAATTAAGCATGTCATATAGTATTCACCATTTGGATGAACAATAGACTTAATAAATCCAGGATCCACAATAATTAGGCCTCCAGAGGCTATGCTTTCCCTTTCGGACTTAGCATTTGAATCCTAGCACATATAATAAAAATATAAGCTTTTAAAAATGATGAAAGACCTAATAGGATACATCTTAGCACATATGTCATTGAACATGAATCTGTTTAGTTTCCATTTTTCTTTAGGTGAATACATTGTAGAAGTATATATATATATATATATATGTATTGGTATGGATAAGGTTTTCCTTTTCATTTTCTCCCTTTAAAATGTGAAAAAGGTACATTAAATCTAGCTGGTTCCTAGTTAGGTCCTTTTCACACATATTCACATGATATTTTTTCTTAGTGAGTTATGAATATTTCTCAAAACATCTAGTAGGAATGTGATCTTATATTATCCCTCGTTGTCACATGACATGAGATTAAGACATGTTTCATCATCATAGTTAGTCCTATCTCTCAACCTTGTGTCATCATCATAGTTAGTCCTATCTCTCAACTTTGAAGGCTATGTTCTTGCTCTTATGTTAACATTTTTAGGTGTCATTTTTTTTAAATGAATTTTTTTTGTAATTTATAGTGGTGGGATAATATTTATCTCATTCTATGTAAAAAATTTAGTTAAGTCTTATGGTCAAATTTGGCATCTATGTGTACTAAGATCAAGTCTAGTTTATTGGTTTTAGCATATAACTTTTGTAATTACACTTAGCATAAACCTTCAAGTTCCTATATTTTTAGGGGATCTCTCATTGAGAGGAATTTTGGGGTACTATTTGAGTTGATTCACATTCATTGATCTTAAATTACACCATTTGAGGAGGTATCATGTATTTTTCTACTAATCCTTATATAAAAAATCTAAAAACTCATAATTATGAGTGTTGGAAAAGACACATTTTAACACATCTTAGGTGGCTTGAGATTTTTCCTTTGCTTTATGTATTATTTCTTTAATCAAACACACGTTAGAATAAATTAGTTTAGGGTAATAATAGTGAGTGTATCAGAGGATTAATTGCTACAACTATTGGTGTTGATATTCCTCTAGAGATTTCATGAATTGAGTTCCCACAAGCACTTTGGACCATGAATTGGGATATTTTTGGAGACCCTAATATATTTCCCTTCCCAAATGATCATATTTTGGAATTCCTCATTGACCTTGATGATGTAGATAATATACCCTATGATGATGATACTCTATAAGAGTTTCCATTTAATGAATATCTTGTATGTCTAGTTGACAAAGAGACTTCTCTTCTTTCTTCTCCTCCTCCTATGTAGATCACATATACACCTACTGATGTATTTAATGATTCTTGTATTGCTACAACTATGGATTCGTATGATTCAATGTGGTGATATATTCATTATCTTCTAGATTTAAGTCCAAGTGTGATGAATTCTTGATGAGTACCTTAAACTTGCTTGTGGAGTCTCATATTTTAAATTTGGGAGGGACTATTGAGGATATCCATCTCTTTAATATTACTTTGCAAGAATTTTCTGCACCTTCTTCAGATGTATGGTGGAACATCTTGAACCACTTATTTCTTCTCTTTCTCATCTTTTATCATAGTTTGGCATTGGCATGGAGGCATATGATCATCATTTGAAAAAGATACTTGAGTCTCTAAATCTTGATCTACTTACATCTTAATTAGATCTTGTTAGTCCCACTGAGAGGGGGGGTTAATAAAAAAAATTAAAAAATAAACACTTTAAAACTGAACTCTTTGATTCACTTGGTAATACTGAATACAGTAAATAACCAATTCACCAAATAACTCAATAACATAAGAAAAAATACATCTCATATATGTAAATAAATCATTCAAACTTAGCAACATTAAATTAACTTATATAACTCCAGATTTAACTTAGTTAACACCATATTTAATGAGGAAGCCCAATTTGGGAAAAACCTCTCTGGGAATTGTAATCCACAATAAAAATGTACCCTTCTAAAGTACGCTTGAGTAAGAACTTACCCTGTTAAAGATTACAAACACATTTGCTAAATGTGACCCTGTTAGGGAATTTACCTCCAATCTATTAAGATATTTACCCTATTAGGAGTGGCCTTGTTCTAGGTCTTTAAACACTCTTTTGGAATGTCACCTAAGTCTAGGTTTTACAAATAGGATTGTTAAATCCACTCGGTTAAGAAATTTCTCTGTTACAAATATTAATAAGAATAGTAAACTCTAATCTATAAATATAGCAACTACCTTTGCTTGTGTCAGGTCCTTTATGCTCAATTGAATACTAGAATCACATAATCCATTGATCTCTTTCTCAGACTGTAGATTCTTCAATCTTTGTTTCTCAGTTCTTCTCCGTAAATGTTGTTCTTCAGCTTCTTCTTCCTCTTTATTCAATTTTCCAACAACATACTCTGTTCATATTTCTAATTCTGTATATAGACATAATTTTGCCTCTTAATATCATTAATTTTTTTTTTCCTTCATTTGTGCTCATTCGTTCGATCATCTTCTTCATATTTTACAACTTGGTAAACCATCTCACTTTTACCTCAAAACTTGTACTTTTCCTAGAACTCTTCACAATTCTGTTTAACATCATTTAATTAATTTCCTCATCCTGCTCATCATTGCTTCGCATTAAATTTGATCTTATCACCATTTATTATCAGTATCTTGTACTCAGTAAAACATTCTTTGCAACTCGGTAACTGACGTCATTTACTGCTCGGTGTCTAACTCATCTTCGGTGCTTGGTGCTTGACTTTAACTCGGTCACATAACATTCTACCAACTGACTCTGTCTAGCTTGATAAAGTAACTCTTTCAGCCATAACTTTAATTCATTGAAGTTTCTGACTTGATCAATCAAATGTACTGATTTGATAACATCAAATATATAGTAGAAAACAACTATATCATCATTACTTCATCATTTTTTGATCTTTATTTGTCACCCATTTAACTTCTCTTAAGATATGGTAACATAATAAAAATCAATTAATCAATTACTTGACATCAATGACAAAACAAAAACTGATCTAACCATTTATACAATCATGATATTCAACATCACTCGAACTTCATCGTCTCCATTATATATTCATCAATTAATCAAAAATATCCCTCTTTGGCATTGATGGTAACCACTATAACAGTGTTATAGAAATTGATGATGGCAACTCTCCAATATAGAACTGTACTCCCTCTGAGTTGATATATATGTTTCCACTTTGATCTCTGATCTGAATCTCCCTCTTGGATAAATCTTCTATTTCTGTAACATTCATTCTGAATCTCCTTCATGAGTAAATATTAGCAATTAATTCTCTCTCAATATCAATATCTCCCTTAAGGATACAATGTCTTCAATTCATTCTCTCCCTCTTTGACAACAATGCCAAAAATTCATACTCCTAAAAAATTGTTCCAGTAGTGGATTATACCTGACATCTACTCATAAATCATTACATACAAATATTTTCACAACTTCATGAATCACCTAAAGTGTGTCATACTAACATCAATTCAAAAATAGATATTCTAATGAAATTTAGAATTGATGCAGCATGCCTCATGCTCTTTAGTGAAAATTGGATAGGGGAAGAACCCCTAATTTACCTCTGAGATACTCAAAAGCATCTTTAGGTAGTGGATTTTTAAAGATATCAGCCAATTGTTCCTTTGAATTCACATATTCCAATATCACATTCTTCTCTTGAAATTGTTCTCTCAAGTAGTGATACTTGATAGAAATGTGCTTGGTCTTTGAATGCATAGTCAGGTTCTTTGATATATTCATAGCACTTGTATTATCACAAAAATAGTAATCGTATATGTGATCTCTTCTTTCATACCTTCAAGTAATTTCTTAATCCATGCTATGTTTGAATAATTCATAGCAGCAACAACATATTCAGCCTTGGCAGTAGACTGTGAAATACAACTTTGTTTCTTGTTCAACCATGTAACCAATCTTTCACCTAGAAAGAATGTGCCTCCACTAGTACTTTTTCTATCATCAACATTTCCAGCTCAATCTGCATCAATGTAGACTTACAGATCAAAAGTTCCTCCTTTTTTGTACAATAAACCAAACTCTTTTGTGCCTTTCAGATATCTCAAAATTTTTTTTACTGCAGACATATGTGTTTCCTTCATATTAGAAGAAAATCTTGCAATAATTCCAATAGTGTGTGCTATATCAGGTCTGTTGTGAACAATATACTACAATTTACCAATCATGGATCGTTAAAGAGTATTATCCACCTCTTGTGTTTCATCCTTTTTTGATAATTTACATCCAGTAACCATAGGTGTTCCAACGGGTTTGGAATCTTCCATACCAAAAGTTTTAAGAATCTCTTTGATATACTTGGCTTGTGTAATATAGATTCCTCTAGTATCTTGTTGTATCTGTAGACCTAGAAAGAACTTAATCTCTCCAGTCATTGACATATCAAACTCTTTTTTCATTTCATCAACGAATCCTTTACATAAACTGGCATTGCCTCCAAAAATAATATCAACACAAATTTCAGCAATCAAAACTTTATTATAAATGTCACATTTTAAGTAAACATTATTGTTATCACTAGTTCTTTGAAATCTTATTTTGATTAGATAAGAGTGCAATCTATCATACCATGCTCAGGGTGCTTGTTTCAAACCATATAAATATTTATGTAACTTACATAACTTGTTCCTATTTGTGTTCTCAACAAATCCTTCAGGTTTCTTGATGTATACTTCTTCTTCAAGTATCCTATTAAGAAATGCAGACTTAACATCTATGTGATATACCTTCAATCCTTTGTAAGCATCATATGCTATAAGTATTCTAACTCCATAAAATATAGCAACAAGTGTAAAATTCTCTCCATAGTCAATTCCTTCTTCTTGTGCATAACCTTTGCAAACCAATCTAGCTTTATTTCTGATAATTTCCCCATGCTCATTCAGTTTGTTTCTGAAAATCCATTTAGTACCAATAACATTTTTGTCTTTGGGCCTGGTTAATAATGTTCATGTATTTTTCTTCTCAATTTGATCAAACTCTTCTTTCATTTCTTTCATCCAATCTTCATTGTCTAGTTCTTCCTTAACTCTCTTCAGCTCAAATGAAGATATCAAACATGTATTGTCTTTGGCCTTTCTTCTAGTCATCACTCCAACTTCCTTATTTCCAATAATCTTTCTCAGGGAACAGTGCCTTCTCACATACTTTTCCAAAATAGGCTCGGCAACTCTCGGTTCTTCAATACCAACATTTGGTTGTGGAACTCCTTGTTCATCTTCCTCCTCAGTAGGTTCTCTTGGTAAGGTTTCAGGGTCATCATGTTGTACATATACACACTTATCATAATCATCAGGTTCATTCTTACTTTCTTCATAATTCCTTTCTGCAAATTCATCAATTCTTACATTTTCACTTTCCACCATTTTTGTTAGTAACCTTGTTCAAACATTTATAAGCTTTACTCCATGTAGAATATCCAAAGAATATACCTTCTTCTCTTTTTGAATCATACTTTCCTTCTCTAGAATCTTTTAGAATATAGAATTTTCTCCAAAAAAATTAAAATAATTAACATTAGGTTTCTTATCATACCATATTTCATAAGGTGTCTTGTTGGTACCTTTCTTCATTTGTGCTCGTTTCAGTGTATAAACAATAGTAATCATAGCTTCCCTCCCAAAGTGTTGTGAAACTCCTTTTTCAATTAGCAGTTTCCTATTACAATCAACAATAGATCTATTTCTTCTCTCAGCAATCCCATTTTACTGTGGTGTCCTCAATGCTGACAACTATCTATTAATTTCATTCTCACTACAAAATAATGTAAACTCCTCAGAAGTAAACTCACCTCCTCTGTCGAATCTCAGACATTTCAACTGTCTTCTAGTTTCTTTTTCAACTCAGGCATTATACTACTTAAACATTTTAAATGCATTAGATTTCTCTTTTAAAAACATTACAGACATCATTCTTGAATAATCATCCACAAATAAAATAAAATATTTGTCTCCATAATAAATTTGAGTCCTCATGGGCCCACATAAATTAGTATGTACTAAATCAAAAATTCCTTGTGTAACATAAGTCTTGTGTGAAAAAATAGATTTAGTCATTTTACCCGTCTGACAATCTCTGCACATAGCATTCTCTAGTTTTTCTAGTCTCGGTAGTCCCCTTACTCTACTCTTCTTACTCACTTTGATTAAGTTGTCAAAATTAACATGACAAAGCCTTTTGTGCCATAACCAAACATCTTCAACTTTAGCAAATAGTCAACTCTTCATAGAAGTATCAAGATAAAATAGATTACCTCTAGATTGTTCTCCAGTAGCAATCAAATTATCCTTATCATCAAATACTTTCACCCTTCCATATTGAAATTCCAGCCGGTGACATGTATTGTTTAGTTGTGAAACACTCAATAGATTATACTTTAATCCTTCAACCCAATAAACATCATCACATATTGTGTTATTCAACAAAATTATAGGTCCTTTTCATTTCACAGGATATGGAGAATCATTACCAAATCTAACATAAACTCCATCATACTTTTCCAAGGATATAAACTTAAGTGTCTCACCATTCATGTGATGTGAACTATTAGTAATAACTGAGAGGGGGGGGGGGGGGAATCAGTGG
>MU224692.1:3486724-3505986 GCA_018584345.1 Thuja plicata
TTACTAATAACTGAGAGGGGGGGGGGGTGAATCAGAGGCCTCAAAATTTATCCTTTAAACTTAACCACCAATCAATAAATCTCTGATTATTATGTCCCTATAAGATGCATGCCATGAAATACTAATAATGATTAACCGTCTGTCAGTTTTCTCTATCAATCCTTATTCTTTCTTGATTACCGATAAGCAGTATAAATATTTACTGAAACTCAGTAAATAAGCAGAGTATACCGAATCCAGAGTTAGCTATGTAAGATGCAAAATAGTAAAGAAATGAATCATACACACATAACACATGAATTTTAATATGGAAACCTTGTTAAGGGAAAAACCATTGGGACCGGTACCCCAAATTTTGACTCTTCTAAAGTGATCCCTATTAGGAGCCAACCTTGTTAAAGGTTACAAACACACTATTAAGTGCAACCTTGTTAGAGGATTTTATACATAGAGGTTGTCACTTATTATCGGGAATTTATTGCTATGATCCTTCAATCAGCCTCCTTAGACTGTCAATAGGTATCGGGCAAGTCTAATGCTACTTTTATGAATCAACCTTTTTGGCACTCCTTGAGATGTACCTCAATATATAGAAGACTGTTAATTCCTACTCAATTAAATTGGAACACTATGACCTATTCATATTGCAACTTGAATTGCAAATTTTCAGATCTATTTAAGTACATTACCTCTCTGACCAATGTATCAATTCAATCCTTGTGCTCCACACTTTCTGCTCTGTGATGGTGTGCTCACTATTTTTCGGTGTCTGTATAATTCCTTATCTCTTCCTTCAGCTTGTTTGATCAGCACTACATGAAGTTGTTCTTCATCAGTTTCTCTTCAGCATCCTCTTTTTATTCACTCCCCTTAATCCCATTCGTAAATGAATTAAACTTGTCTCTTATATAGATATAATATTCATTGTTTCTTGGTTCTTGATTCTTGGTGTGATAAACAATCCAGACAATTATATTTAAAGCATAACTCTTGATTTATCTCATAGATATCTTCTTGCCAACTATACAAATCAGCTTTAAATCAATCACTTATCTCTAGTCGAATAAAACAAAGTAGACAACTAGTTAAGTCTATATTTAGCTTTGCCAGCTAGATATTTTGTCATTTTCTAAACTCTCTCATCTGTCAGTCACCACTGCAATTAGTTGTCGATGAAAACTGACTAATCCATTGGTGAGACTCTAGTTAGCTTCATGATCTTCATTCGTTAGGCATCATTGGATTTTTACTCGTCAAGCAACTCTCTGACTTTGCTAGTCAGGCATTCTGTGGTTTTGCTTCGTCGGACAACACTATGCTTCTGATCATCAGGTATCACTGTGACTGTTCTTCTTTTCTCTATCTAACAGTGTGCACTCCATCAGTGTTGTTTGTCACATAGTGAATACTTGACTTTTATGCATTGTTGAAAGCATAACTTTGGTTCCTTTGGTTCTCTAAAGTCTTTGGCATTATGTACATGATCATACAGATGATATCAAGTTGACATCAATGACAATATAGTACATTAACTATTTTAATGCCCTGCATTATCTTCAACTTAACATTATCAAATATTCAATTAGTTACATGTCATTAGTGAACAACCACTATCTATAATTTATATTTCATTCTTACTTACTTGTGATATTAGGGCTCTATGTTCATCTTCATCAGAATCATCTTTTATAGAAACATAAACAACTTCTTTTCCATCATCACCATCAAAAGAATCATCATCAGTTAGTACTTAATTAGCAATATGACAAGATTTCTTACCTTTTTTTGTTGTCTCTGTATCTCTTGAATCTATTTTCTCTCTTGTCCTTATCTTTGTTATCTTTTATTTCCTCCTTATCTTTCTCTAGACAGTTAGATGCAAAGTGACCAAATTTATCACAATTAAAAAATTTCAAGGGTAACTTACCTCAGTATTTGCCTTTACCTCATTTTAGCCTTCTAGCCAACAAAGCTTCAAATTCTCTTTCATTCTCATCACATTCAGTATATGACTCTTCAAGTCTTTAAGTGCAACTATAAAATTTCTCACTAGCACTGCTCAAATATTCATCTCTGGCAGCAACTTCCCTAGCCTTTCCAATCTTTAAAGTAGACTTAAATGCAGATTCAATCTTAGAAGTTGCAGGAATACTATTGTCAAAATCATTTAACTCACATGTAGCTAACTTACCAATAGTAGCATCCAATGAAACATTCATCTAGGGTATAGATCTTAGCTCTTGTATAGAAGATACAAGAATATCATAACTCGGTAGCAGGGTTCTCAACATTTTTCTTATAACATCATCCTCTATTATGATCCCACAAGCTCCTCTGATATAATTAACACTCTCAAGTCTTGTACTATACTGTATTATGTTCTCTCCTTCCTTCATCCTCTATTATGATCCCACCAGCTCCTCTGATATAATTAACACTCTCAAGTCTTGTACTATACTGTATTATGTTGATCTCCACCATAGGTCAAAATAAGCCTATCATACATTTTTTTGAAGTAGTGCAACCATCAAGCTTATCATATTCCTGGTCGGTAAGTGTAGAAGCAATCTCAATCATGACTTACGTGTGTTCTTGTTTCTGTCTTTTCTCACTGATAGTCAAAGGTGCAGTAGTCGGTACTACATATCCATTATCAAGAAAGTGAAATGCATACTCTCCTACTCCAGACACATGCAACCTCATTCTACTTTTACATGTAGATAAATTAACCCTATTCATCTTTGGTGCTTCCCTCTTCTACATCTTTAGATCTTGACTCAGGTCCTTTTAAACTTATCACTTCAAAGTAACTTAGCACTGATACCAATTGTTGGTCCCACTAAGAGGGGGGTGAATCAAACAAATCAAAACTTAAACACTTTAAAACTGAACTCTTTGATTCACTCGGTAATACTGAATATAGTAAATAAAAATTCACCAAATAACTCAATAACATAAGTATCTCTTGGTCCCACTGAGAGGGGGGTGAATCAAAAAAATCAAAACTTAAACTCTTAAAACTGAACTCACTGATTCACTTGGTAAATATTGAATACAGTAAATAATCAATTCACCAAATAACTCTATAACATAAGAAACAATCAATCATTCAAACTTAGAAACATCAGATTAACCATGTAAACATAAGATATAACTTATTGACACCAGATTTAATGAGGAACCCCAATTTGGGAAAAACCTCTATGGGAATTGCAACCCACAATACAAACATACCCTTCTAAAGTACGCTCGGTTAAGAACTTATCATGTTAAAGATTACAAATATATTTTCTAAATGTGACCCTGTTAGGGGATTTACCTCAGATTTGTTAAGATCTTCACTTTCTAGGAGTGGCCTTATTATAGGTCTTTAAACACTCTTTTGGAATGTCACCTAAGTCTAGGTTTTACAAATAGGACGGTTAAATCCACTTGGTTAAGAGACTTTTCTATTACAAATATTAATAAGCAATAGTAAGCTTTGATCTGTAAATATAGTAACTACCTTTGCTTGTATCATATCCTTTATTCTTAATTGAATACTGACATCACATACTCCATTAATCTCTTTCTCAAGCTGTAGATTCTTTAATCTGTCTTTCTCTATTTTGTTCGGTAAATGTTGTTCTTCAACTTTTTTTCTTCTCTATTTAATTTTCCAATAGCCTTACACTCTGTGTAATCCTCATCATTTATATAGATATACTTTTTCCTCTTAATCTCCTTAATTTGATTTTCTTTCATTTGTGCTCAACCATTCAATCATCTTCTTCATAAATTACAACTTGGTAAACCATTTCACTTTTACCTCGGAACTTGTAACTTTTTCTTGGAACTTTCATAATTTTGTTTAACCTCTTGATCTTTTCCTTGGATCTTCTCATTGAATTTTCCCATTCATAGACCTTGTAACAAACTCGGTCACTAACTTCATTCACTACTCGGTGTCTAACTCATCTTCGGTGCTAGTGCTCAATAATTATAACTGACTCACATAACATTCTACCTACTGACTCAGTCTAGCTCGATAAAGTAACTCTTTGAGTCATAGCTTTATTCATTGTAGTTCCTGACTTGATCAATCAAATGTACCAATTTGATAACATCAAATATATAGTATAAAAAACTATATCATCATTACTTCATCATTGTCTAATCTCTATTTGTCACCCATTTAACTTCTCCTCTTAAGATGTGGTAACATAATAAAAATCAATTAATCAATTGCTTGACATCAATGACAAACCAACAACTGATCTAACCATCTCTACAATCATGATACTCGTTATCTCTCAGTCTTCTTCATCTCCATCAGATATTCATTAGCTAATCAACAATCTCCCTATTTGACATTGATGGAAAGCACTATAATAGTGTTATGTCAATTGATGATGACAGCTCTCAAATACATAACTGTACTCCCTCTAAGTTGATATATGTGTTTCCACTTTGATATTTCTAATATGAATATCCCTCTAGGATAAACCTTTTGTTTTTATAACATACATTCTGAATCTCCTTCATGAGTAAATATTAGTAATTTATTCTTCTCCCTCAATATCATGCTTTAGATAAATGTCATCAATTCATAACTCTCCCTTTTTACCAATATCATCAATGTATTATTCTCCCTCTTTGACAACAATACCAAAAATTCATACGCCTAAAAACGTGTTCCAGTAGTGGATTCTACCTAACATGTACTCATAAAACATTTCATGCAAAAATCTTTTCACAACTTCAGGAATCACCTAAAGTGTGTCATACTAACATCAATTCAGAAATAGATATTTGAATGAAATATAGAATTGATGCAGCATGCCTTATGCTCTTTAGTGAACATTGGATAGGGGAAGAACCCCTCATTTACCTCTTAGATACTCAAAATCATCTTTAGCTAGTGGCCTTGTAAAGATATCAGCCAATTCTTCCTTTGAATTCACATATTCCAATTTACATTCTTCTCTTGAACTTGTTCTCTCAAGTAGTGATACTTGATAGAAATGTGCTTGGTATTTGAATGCATAACTGGGTTCTTTGATATATTAATATCACTTGTATTATCACAAAAATAGTAACCAGATTTGTGATCTCTTCTTTCATACCTTCAATTAATTTCTTAATCTATACTATGTTTGCACAATTCATAGCAGCAACAACATATTCAACCTCGGCAGTAGACTGTAAAATAGAAATTTATTTCTTGCTCATCCATGTAACCAATCTTTCACCTAGAAAGAATGTTCCTCCACTAGTGATTTTTCTTTCAACAATATTTCCATCTTAATCTGCATCAATGTAGACTTGCAGATCGAAAGTACCTCCTTTCTTGTATGGTAAAACAAACCCTTATGTGCCTTTCAAGTATCTCAAAAATATTTTTACTGCATACATATGTGTTTCCTTTGGATTAGAAGAAAATCTTGCAATAATTCCAACAAAATGTGCTATATCAAGTTTTCTATGAACATCATACTTCAATTTACCAATCATGGATTGGTAAAGGATATTATCCACCTCTTGTGCTTCATCCTCTTTAGATAATTTACATCTAGTAACCATTGGTATTCCAACGGGTTTGGAATCTTCCATACCAAAATTTGTAAGAATCTCTTTGATATACTTGGCTTGTATGATATAGATTCCTCTAGTAACTTGTTGTATCTGCAGACCTAGAAAGAACTTAATCTCTCCAATAATTGACATCTCAAAATATTTTCTCATTTTATCAGCAAATTCTTTACATAAAGTGTCATTACCACCAAAAATAATATCATCAACAAAAATTTCAAAAATCAAAGCTTTATTACCACTGCCACATTTTAAGTAAACATTACTATTATCACTTGTTCTTTGAAATCCTATTTTTATTAGATAAGAGTGCAGTCTCTCATACCATGCTTGGGGTTCTTGTTTCAAACCATATAAAGATTTATGTAACTTACATACCTTGTTTTTGTTTGTGTTTTCAATGGATCTATATTTATTTTGATAACTTCTCCATGCTCACTCAGTTTGTTTTTCAAAATCCATTTAGTACCAATAGCATTTTTGTCTTTAGGCCTGGTTACTAAATTTGATGTCTTATTCTTCTCAATTTGATCAAACTCCTCTTTCATTGCTTTCATCCAATCTTCATTATCTAGTGATTCCTTAAATCTCTTTGGCTCAAATGAAGATATCAAACATGTATTATCTCTGGCCTTGCTTCTGGTCATCACTCCAGCCTCCTTATTTCCAATAATCTTTCTTGGAGAATGGTTTCTTCTCACATACTTTTCCAAAATAGGCTCGGTAGATATCGATTCTTCAATACCAATATTCAGTTGTGGAACTCCTTCCTCATCTTCCTCCTCGGTAGGGGCTCTCGGTAAGGTTTTAGGGCCATCATGTTGTACATATACAAACTTCTCATAATCATCAGGTTACTTCTTACTTTCTTCATCATTTCTTTCTGCAAATTCATCAATTCTTACATTTGCACTTTCCACCACTTTTTTAGTAACCTTGTTCAAACATTTGTAAGATTTACTCCTTGTAGAATATCCTAAGAATATCCCTTCTTCTCTTTTTGAATCAAACTTTCCTTCTCTAGAATCTTTCAAAATATAGCATTTTCTCCCAAAAAATTTAAAGTAATTAATATTAGGTCTGTGATCATACCATATTTCATAAGGTGTCTTATTGGTAACTTTCTTCATTTGTACTCGAATCAGTGTATAGACAACAATACTCATAGCTTCCCTCCCAATGTTCTATGAAACTCCTTTTTCAATCATCAGTGTCCTAGCACAATCAATAATAGATATGTTTCTTCACTCAGCATACCCATTTTTCTGTGGTTTCCTCAGTGCTGACAACTATCTCTTGATTCCATTCTGATTACAAAACAAATTAAACTCATCATAAGTAAACTAACCTCCTTTGTCGGATCTCAGGCGTTTCAACTGTCTTCCAGTTTCTTTTTCAACTCAGACCTTATACCACTTAAACATTTGAAATGCATCATATTTTTCTTTTAAAACATTATAGACACCATTCTCAAATAATCATCCACAAATAAAATAAAATACTTATCTCCATAATAACTTTGAGTTCTCATTGGTCCACATAAATCAATATGAACTAAATCCAAAATTCTTTGAGTACCATAAGTCTTGCTTGCAAAATTAGATATAGTCATCTTACCAATCTGACATTCTCTACACATAGCATTCTCTTATTTTTCAATTCTCGGTAGTCCTCTTACTCTACTCTTCTTACTCACTTTGATTAAGTTGTCAAAATTAACAAGACAAATCATTTTGTGCCATAACCAAACATCTTCAACTTTAGCAAATAGGAAGCTCTTCATAGAAGTATCAAGATAAAATAGATTACCTTTAGATTTTTCTCCAGTAGCAATCAGATTATCCTTCTCATCAAATTATTTCACCCTTCCATATTAAAATTCCATTCGGTGACCTTAATTGTTTAGCTATGGAACACTCAATAGATTATAATTTAATCCTTCAACCCAATAAACATCATCACATCTTGTGTTATTTAGCATAATTATAGATCATTTTCCTTTCATAGGATATGGATCATCATTACGAAATCTAACATAACCTTCATCATGCTTTTCCAAGGAAACAAACCTAAGTGTTTCACCAGTCATGTGATGTGAACAACCACTATCTATAATCCATGTTTCATTCTTACTTACTTGCGATATTAGGGCTCTAGGTTCTTCTTCATCAAAATCATCTTTTATAGCAACATAATCAACTTCTTTCTCCTCATTACTCTCAAAATAATCATCATCACTTAGTCCTTTATTAGAAATATAAAACAATTTCTTACCTTTGTTTTTGTACTCTTTGTATCTCCTGGTTTTCTCTCTTTTCCTTATCTCTATTATCTTTATTTTCCTCCTTATCTTGGTATTTGTATTTGCCTCTTTATAGACTTCTAGCCAAAAAAGCTTCAAATTCTCTTTCACTCCCATCACATTCAGTAAATAACTCTTCAAGTCCTCCAGTACAGCTATAAAATTTCTCACTAGCACTGCTCAAATATCCATCTCTAGCAGCAGTTTCCCTAGCCTTTCCAATCGTTAAAGCAGACTTAAATGCAGATTCAATCTTAGAAGTATTAGGCATACTATTTTCAAAATCATTTAACTCAAATGTAGTTAACTTACCAATAGTAGCATCTAGTGAAACATTTATTTGGGGTATAGATCTTAGCTCTTGTATAGAAGATACATGAATAGCATAACTTGGTAGCAGGGTTCCCAATATTTTTCTTGTAACATCATCCTTTGTTATGATCCCACCAACTCCTCTGATAGAATTAATAGTCTCCTTAAGTCTTGTAATGTATTGAATTATGTTCTCTCCTTCCTTCATCTTCATAGAGTCAAATTTTCCTCTCAAGATTTCTGCTTTAGCCTTCTGAACATGCTAATCTCCACCATAGGACAAAACAATATTATCCCACATTTTTTTTGCAATAGTACAACCATCAAGTTCATCATATTCCTGGTCGATAAGTGTAGAAGCAATCTCAATCATGACTTGTGTGTGTTAATGTTTCTGTCTTTTCTCACTGATTGTAAAAGGTGCAATAGTTAGTACTACATATTCATTCTCAAGATAGTAAAGTGCATAGTTTCCTACTCCCGACACATGCAACCTCATTCTACTTTTCTATGTAGATAAATGATCCCTATTCATCTTTGGTGCTTCCCTCTTATACATCTTTAGATCTTAACTCAAGTCCTTTCAAATTATCACTTCAGAGTAACAAATCTCTAATACCAATTATTGGTCCCACTGAGAGGGGTGGGGATGAATCATAAAAATAAAAACTTAAACTCTTAAAACTAAACTCACTGAATCACTCAAAAAATATTGAATACAGTAAATCATCAATTAACCAAATAACTCTATAACATAAGAAACAATCAATCATTCAAACTTAGTAACATCAGATTAACCATGTAAACATAAGATATAACTCATTTATATGAGATTTAACAAGGAAACCCAATTTGGGAAAACCTCAGTGGGAATTGTAACCCACAATAAAAATGTACCCTTCTGAAGTACGCTTGGTTAAGAAATTATCTTGTTAAAGATTACAAACACATTTGCTAAATGTGACCCTATTAGAGGATTTACCTCAGATCTTTTAAGATCTTCACCCTGTTAGGAGTGGCCTTATTAGAGGTCTTTAAACACTCTTTTGGGATGTCACCTGATTCCAGGTTTTACATATAGGATGGTTAAATCCACTTGGTTAACAGATTTCTCTATTACAAATATTGATAAGCAACAGTAAACTTTGATCTGTAAATATAGCAACTACCTTTGCTTGTATCAGATCCTTTATGCTCAATTGAATACTGACATCACATACTCCATTAATCTCTTTCTCAAGCTATATATTCTTCAATCTGTCTTTCTCTATTCTTCTTGGTAAATGTTGTTCTTCAACTTCTTTTCTTCTCTGTTTAATTCTCCAACATCCTTACACTCTCTTTAATTCTCATCCTTTATATAGACATACTTTTGCCTCTTAATCTCCTTAATTTTATTTTCCTTCATTTGCGCTCAACCGTTCGAACATCTTACTCATAAATTACAACTCGGTAAACCATTTCACTTTTACCTCAAAACTTGTAACTTTTTCTTGGAACTTTCATAATTATGTTTAACCATTTGATATTCACCTTAGATCTTCTCATTGAATTTTCTCATTCATAGATCTTGTAACAAAATTCATTTAATTCATTTCCTCATCCATCTCATCATCACTTCACATTAAATTCAATTTCATCATCATTTAATATCAGTAATTGTACTCGATAAAACTTTCTTTACAACTCGGTAACTGACTTCATTCACTGCTCAATGTCTAACTCATCTTCAGTTCTCGGTGCACGGTAACTATAACCCACTCACATAACATCCTATCGACTGACTCAGTCTAGCTTGGTAAAGTAACTCTTTCAGTCATAACTTTATTCATTGTAGTTAGCGACTTGATCGACCCAATGTATTGATTTGATAACATCAAATATATAGTAGAAAACAACTACTTCATCATTGTTTGATCTATATTTGTCACCCATTTAAATTCTCCTCTTAAGATATGGTAACATAATAAAAATTAATCAATCAATTGCTTGACATCAATGACAAAAAAACAACTGAGATAACCATTTCTACAATCATGATACTCAGTATCACTCGGTCTTCATCATCTACATCAGATATTCATTAGTTAATCAACAATAACAATACTTTTCATATATGTAAATTAATCATTAAAACTTAGCAATGTTAGATTAACTCATAGAACTCCATATTTAACTCAATTTACACCAAATTTAATGAGGAAACCCAATTTGAGAAAAACCTCTGTGGGAATTGTAACCCACAATAAAAATGTACCCTTCTAAAGTACACTCGATTAAGAACTTATCCTATTAAATATTACAAACAAATTTTCTAAATGTGACCCTATTAGAGGATTTACCTCAAATATGTTAAGATATTCACATTTTTAGGACTGGCCTTGTTAGAAGTCTTTAAGCACTCTTTTGGAATGTCACCTAAGTCTAGGTTTTACAAATAGGACTGTTAAATACATTTAGTTAAGTGATTTCTCTGTTACAAATATTAATAAGAAATAGTAAACTTTGATCTTTAAATATAGTAACTACCTTTTCTTGTGTCAGATCCTTTATGCTCAATTGAATACTGGAATCACATACTCCATTGATCTCTTTCTCAAACTGTAGATTCTTCAATCTTTGTTTCTATGTTCTTCTCAATAAATGTTGTTCTTCGGATTCTTTTTTTTTCTCTTTTCAATTTTCCAACAACATACTATGTTCATATTTCTCATTCTTTATATAGACATAATTTTTCCTCTTAATCTCCTTAATTTTATTTTCCTTCATTTTCCCTCATTCGTTCGATCATCTTCTTCATATTTTACAACTCTGTAAAGCATCTCACTTTTACCTCAGAACTGGTACTTTTCTTGGAACTCTTCACAATTATGTTTAACCTCTTGATCTTCACCTTAGATCTTCTCATTAAATTTTCCCATTCATATATCTTGTAACAAACATCATTTAATTCATTTCCTCATCCATCTCATCATCCCTTCATATTAAATTTGATCTTATATCATCATGTATTCTGTAAAACTTGCTTTGCAACTCGGTAACTCAATTCATTCACTTCTCGGTGTCTAACTCATTTTTGGTGTTTGACTTTCACTCAGTGCTCAGTAACTTGTGATCGACTCACATAACATTCTACTGAATGAATCTGTCTAGCTCAGTAAAGTAATTCTTTCAGTCATAACTTTAAATCATTGTAGTTTCCGACTTGATCAATCAAATGTACTGATTTGATAACATCAAATATATAGTATAAAACAACTATATCATCATTACTTCATCATTGTCTGATATGTATTTGTCACCCATTTAAATTCTCCTCTTAAGATATGGTAACATAATAAAAATCAATTAATCAATTTCTTGACATCAATGACAAAACAACAACTGATCTAACCATTTCTACAATCATGATACTCGGTATCACTCGGTCTTCATCATATCCATCAGATATTCACCAGTTAATCAATAGATCTTGGTTTGTATTTTTCATAAGTGTGGTCTATAACACATGATTTAAAAGGGCCAAATTTCAACATCAACATAGGGAAACTTGAGTATCTTTCAAATACTTCATGCATGTCTATGTTTTTTCCTACATATTCCTTTCATGATCAAAGTGAATTCATTCATACACCTTTGGTTTTATTTCTTCATGAATATTACTTTACAATTTTGAAAGATATTCAACATCTAATTTAGAGCATCTACCATTGGCACATATTCTACATTGAGGTGAGGTTACATGGTCTCTCTTCTTCCCTCTTATAGAAGGAATTATTCCTCACATGGTATTTTCTTCATTCTCATTCTTCTTTGAGATCACTATTCTTGAATTTTCTCTCTTTTTGGGGGGATTTTTGTCCCATTGGATTTTCTCCTTTAATATTTTTTGTCATAAATTGTATTTCATTTGTACATGGGGACCTAATATGACCTAGTATTCAAGACCCATATTTACATATTTTCATCATTTGAATTCATTTACATTCTCCATAAGTTTCACTTAAGGTGAGTTTTGATGTGAACAAGGGCATTTCCTACCCATTTCCCCCTTTGTAGTGTAAATAATGAATATTATCTAACTATTTCCTAGTTAAGACCAATTCACACATGTTCACATGATATGTTTAATTAACAAGGTAGAAATATTTCTATAAATATCTTATAGACATGCAATCTTATCCTATCCAATCCCTAGTAGTCGCTTGACATAGGATTAAGACACTTTTCATCATCCTAGTTAGTCTTATCACTCAACCTTGTGTATATAAGAAAAGTCTCATATGTACATTTCATTGTAGTATACAAATTTCATATGCACATCAATTATTATATTGATCCAATATATTTTTCATCTATTATTGCAAGATCATACCATGTTTCTTCTCTCTTGTAGAAGGGTTTTTTTTTGCAAGGTATCCTGGAAGCTTGAGTCCTTGAGTGACTAAAAATAATTATCAATGTCCTAAGTACCTTCATACATTTCAAATAAAACTAAATTACCACATACAATTGAAATTATTGTAAAATATATAGTATGATGTATAAATAAATCTTATCCTAGATTAAAAAATTCAATTTAACACTATCAAGGAATATAGAACAAATCTCCATTACATCTACACACAACCTAGTGTTTTCTTGTGTTCATATTGAATCATTAAATCTAGTTACCCTAGCATTTTAATTTTTAAAACAAATGAGGCCTACTCATTTGCATCTATAGAAATGGTATTATACTCTTATTTTGTGAGCCACTTGTTGGGGTGTGCAAAAACCTATTTTCATACCAAAAGAGTTGTATTATCACCATGTATGTAGGTAGACACATTGATTTGTGCTCACTATTCACAACATAATTAATGGAAATTAAATCACCCCTACAAGATTGACCCTCAAACATGGTCATCTTCTTATACACCATTTTTATAACTGTTATCCAGTACATCTAAAACTATGCTATGTAGAAACAACTCTTTTTTCCACCAATTCAATTATTAGGTAATAAATAGAACAAAGAATGAACTCACTCCTAAAATGTGTTTCTCTTTTAATCATTTAAATATTTTCTTTCCTTTTCCACATGTTCACTTTAGTTGTGTCATATTGATAGATGACCTTGCCTACAAACCATAACTCATGTGTTGAATAATAGGTACAACCACATATTTTTTGGCAAAGTCTATTACTTTTACCTAATTAGGGAACTAAGAAAATATCAAAAGGTGTTGCATCTTTTTCCTTAAATTAATTTTTTCCACATAATACCAATACTTATAGGAAACATAAAGCATTTGAACTATTACAATATGTAATTAACAAATGATTCTATCATTTCCATGTTTTAAAATTGTGGGTACACATATTTGAAGTTAACTATTTGTTCTCATGTGGTGTATTCTAAAAAGAAATTAAGTTTATTTTTTATAGGAATGGTGGGGTGTGGTTGTATCACTTTCAAATTTGGGTTGGATAGGACTCCCTTATTGGAGAAATTCAATCTGTTATATTTAATCTAAGATTAAAATAACTGTGAACCTTGAATGACGTATCTTCTATGGAAGGTCTTGTTAGGAAAATTTTCTACTTGGGAGTTTGGAATAGTTTTGTTTATTATATGAGACAAATTGACATCCATCTAGTAGATAGTGAAGAATGAACTAGCATTTGATCATAAAATATTACAATATCATATACCATGATTGATATAAACTATGGTCATGACTTCAAAATATGATGTAGATCTAATTCGTGCAATTCTACTGATTAGTAAGATTAGGTATCAAGGATCATACAAAAGGAAAAGATAAAATTTAAAATATTTTGAATTAAGTTGTTTCACCTGTATTTAATGTTCCATTTGTACAATCCTAATCACTATTTCTCTTTAATAGGTTGATCATGAAAATAAAGGGTTTGGAATCTAGGTCTTTTATGTGCCTACTATGAATCATACTAAAATAAAATTTTATTTAAAAGCATGTATTATTTATCATGCAAGGAACACTCTTTATTGAGAAGACCAAACCATAGTACATAGAGATAAGCCTCTCTTCCTTAAGGTTGATATCCATATCAATTCCTTTCAATGTGATTGTCGATATTAAATATGTCATAACAAACAAAAGAATAAGTATAAGAATTATTAGTGCAATCAATGAGATGAACTTTCAAGCACCAAATAAGAGCTTGAAAAGTGAACTTTTTACCTATCTAGAATTAGCATGAATACAAGATGTTGAACAAGGAATGAGTTTTTAGAGTAAAATTTTTGAAGGTGATTGAGGTTGGCTAATTGGATAGTACTTTATGGAATTAATTAATGAGATAATGAGATATTCAATCATAATGTATGAACATATCTAAAATTTATGAAAGTAATTTGCATTATCTAAAATCTATTCAAGCACTACTCACCTACGTTTTTTGGAAAAACATATTGTGAGATGAATTGCAAATTGATTTAAAATCCTTCAATATTTGATGACAATTTTTGGTTTAATAACGATATGGTTGTGTTAAGATCCAAATGACATGGTTGTTAGAATGATTTATAATAACTGAGAGGGGGGAGTGAATCAGTTATCCTCAGGTCTAGAAGTATCAATTGAACTTTCAAAAACTTACACCAACTTAGATCTACTCAACAATCCACTCGGTCTCTATAACATATAATTAGTAACATAAACTTTTAGTTCACTATCTTAATGTAATCAACTTGCAGAATATAAAACTCTTAACAATACTACACATCAAATAACATTCACACAAGTATGACACCAGGATTTAACGTGGAAACCCAATATGGGAAAAACCACCAGTAACATGCTACCAATTGTTTACTCTTCTGAAGTGAGATATGTGAGAAGCCAACCCTGTTAAAGGTTACAATACACACTGTTAAATGTGACCATGTTAAAGGATTTAATCACCCTATTAAAAGTGAGCCTTATTAGAGGGCTTAGACCATTCCATTAGAATGTCACCTTGATTAAAGGATTTATAATATGACTGTTAGGTCAACCTTGTTTAAAAGGATTTTGCATTGCTACAATGGTTAGAAAGTAACAGTAATCTAATATGAAACATACAATTCACTTTGCAAATACAGATCCACTTTAGCTCAAATGCTAATTCACTGACTGGCCTCCATTTTTATCTCTATCACTTAGATCTTCTTGGAAATCCGTCAAGCAATCACCACTATGTAGTCTTGTACTTCTCTTCTTAGCCTTCCCTACCTTTTGCTTAGATTTTGTCAATCAACTAAATTAACCTCTACACACATAACCTACAATTAGGTTAATCTTATACCTCTCTGACTAGGTAGCTATATCTTTTGTCGCTTAATCATCACTATAGATCTTAGAGTTTGGTCAGATCCAACAAATCCTTCCAATATTTTTTTTTCCATCTACCTTGTAGAATACATACTAAAACTCCTTGAATCCATACATAAAAATGGTTAAACATATATTAAATGCTCATTTAATTCTTCACAATGATCATCCTTATCTTTATATACATCACATATCCCAATAAATCAACTATGTCGGATGGGATCTCAAATCTTCCAAAACTATCAAAATATTGACACTCAGTCATCACTGTGTCCTTCCACTCAGTCATCACTAAATAACTTGCTAATTTACTGATGCTCGGTAAATATTTATGCTCAGTCAAGACTAAACTTTCTTGGCATGCACTGATGCTCAGTCGACACTCGCATCACTCGATACAAACTTATGTTCCCTAAAATTATTTTAATTGTAGCTTCCAACAATCTCCCTCTTTGGCATTGATGTAAATCGTAACATGCAAACAACACATGCAAGATTACCAAACAATCCAAATAGTATGTTCTGTAAATAGATTTCCATTAATGTCTTAGCTTCATTCTAATTCTCTCCAATATAAATGTTAGCTCCCTCTTGGATTGATTTCTCTCTATAGCTTATCTCTCTTTGTGCCTTCTCTAAATATCTCCTTCATAGTATAGTGTGTGTGTGTATGTGTGTGTGTGTGTGTGTGTGTGTAATTCTCCCTCTTTTACATATCTCCCTTACTTTCCAATTTGAATATCTCCCGCTTTGACAAAAATTCCAAAGACATACATCTTCACCATGTAGATATTTATGTGTCAACTTTCTGAATTCTATGATCCCTCTGTCATCTTGCTTATGATTGATCAACATCTTGTGTGTTACTCTTGACAACTTTAGGCAATTCCTAAAGTGTGACTACCTTTGCATCAATTTGTCATATATTCTGTAATACATTTGATACAATCATTCCATGTGATCCTAGTTAGCATTAGATAGGGGAATAACACCTAATTTACCTCTCAGATACTTATGAGCATCCTTAGGTAATGCCTTAGTAAATATATCTACTAAATGTTCCTTTGTATACATATTCAAGTCTTACTTCTTTGTCTTGTACCAGCTCTCTCAAGTAATGATACTTGATAGAAATATGCTTGGTCTTTGTATGCATCACAGCGTTCTTTAAAATATTTATAGTAATTGTGTTATCACTATTCAGGCTTAGAATTGTCACCCTAACTCAGGCATTAGGGCTACACGACAATTCCATCCTCACAATGGAAACTTCCTCTAGCTATGGGTGAACTATGGATGAGGAAGAGTCTTTGGATTCTAGACCGGTTCCTATTTGATTTGGGATATCACCTCCTGATTCAAAACTTGATGGGAAAAAGGAAAAAAGGATTAAAAATGAAAGGGAGAATGGGGTGATACACCAAGAATGTATTCAGACTTTTGATGGAAAGATAAAATAGTAACTCCACCTCATACATCAAAGGTTTAATACTTCAAATCTCTATTCAACATATAGGCTAACAGATTTCACTACTAGGGTTAAACCACAAATAGCTCAAACAGTCAGCAAACATACATTTTCATACAAGGTTTTACATAATTGATCACCCTAGGAAGGAATATAAATGCACTCACTTCTCTTGGATAACAATGAAAACAACACTTGCAAAGAAAGATGAAACTGGATCATAGAATCAAAACTCCACATGTATGAGCCAATGAAACATCTTCTTTATACTTCACCAAAATCTGACAAAATGTGATTACAAACTTGAATCCAAGACACTAAGGAACAATAAGCTCACTTTGCCTTCTTTTCCAAAATCTGCAACCTCAATGGATACAAAATGCATAAAAAGGGTCTACAGGAACAAACAGTTCACTGAAAGCACCTCTTTTCTAAATTCTGACCCTCAAACTATGAAAATGAAGGTCCACTAAATAGCCCACATGGCTAATCTTGAAAATGAGATCTCCCTCCAAAATCCCCTCAAAGACAGAAATATCATCCCCAATTCAAAGGCCAAAATGATGCCTAAAATCCAGCCTAACAACTAGCTCCTCCAAAATAGCACATCCCTAAATCTAAGGCATGGTTAGTGCCTAAAACCTAGCCCCTAAAGGCCAATTTCGAAAATGACTAATGCCCCTAATTATTGGTTTTAATAAAGGATATAAATCCTTTTTACATTATTTTACCAACATTTACATTGCAAAATCCATTTAAAATTTAACCCAAAATGCATAAAACCCCACCCCTAACTTATCAAAACCGACACCATAGTTTTTTTTTTCCTAACCCTAGCAAAGCCAATACCATGAAAGAATATCAATAACTCCATCACAATGCAAAATATCTCTTTGTTTGTACCTCCATGGACTCCAAATCCCTATCTAACTTGACATAGGCATTATTTTCTATTTTCATTTCCACACTCACTACATTTGGGAGAGGATTTTGGGTTTTTGAAACCCCTAACTGTGACTGTGTTGCCGCCATGCTGTAACTTTTTACTGCTTTCTTGGCCTTTGCTGCTTCTACCATGCAATTTGTAGTCTCTTCTGTGTTCGATGTGTGAGCTGGAAGTTATATTGTGATCTAAGGGTTGTAATGGAGTATTTTGAAGTCTTTCATCTCTAGTTTGGAGTTTTGAAATCAGCTGCATACTGTTGTTTTTGAATCTAGACTTCATCATTTTGATCTGTTGGTATAGTGCATAGAAATCGAGCTCTATCTGAGAGTGAAAGTCCACTTATTTTCTGTTTATTCACCGCAACTTAATATCCCACAAACAATGAGAACTTGGGATTTTGTATGCATATCTCCAGTTTAGGAAGCTCGGAGTTCTTCTAGTTGAACTTGGCCATGCATCTTGAGTTGATCTGCAACTTATGGAATAAACATTTAACCATGATTTATGAGTCTTTCATCGATCTCTATTCATCTTTATATTACAGCCTCTTTGACTACAGTTTCGGATGTCGTGAAACAAGGCTATCATGGTGAAAGAAACTTGGGCTTCTCTTAGACTCAGCCTCCACTGCATTTCAAAACTATAAATTTAAGATAAGTTACCCTTTACTTATGATTTCCTTTCTGTTTGAATGTGATTCTCATTTCTTTGAATGAACTTGGGCTTCTTCTTGTTTATTATAGTGATAACATAACATCACCATGCCTGAAACTTATTAAAAACATGTGGAGGTTGTGCTATATTTGTTAAACTAGAGATATTGTGTGTTATCTGCATCTTGTCTTTGACTGAAATCGAGCTCTATTTGAATAGTGAGCATGTATGTTAGATCTACACTTTGCAATGTTTCTTTACTATGCTGAAGCATCAACTGTGTCTCCTTTTCTACATCCTAAAATCTGCAGCCTCACTTTAAGTCCTATCCTCTATTTGATCATTTTTGTAAAACTCTTCTTGGAAGTAAATACAAAATATTTGCAAGCTGTCATCTTACATAAGAAATGGACTCCATAGCTTTTGTTTTTTTTGTAGACTCCATTCATTTTGTTTTTTATTTCTCATATTTTCGTGCTCGACTTGTTTGTAGAAGCCATGCTATGTTTGAAAAGAAAGCATATTTGTTGTCAATCCATTCTAGTTGGTTGCTTGATGTACCTGGAAATTATTCAGATATACATACTGAAATGATAACAACACTATAAACATGAGTACATACATCACTTTAATTCCAGCAGACCAGAATAGCACTGCTTGCTAAA
Organism: Thuja plicata; assembly: GCA_018584345.1. NCBI lineage: Eukaryota > Viridiplantae > Streptophyta > Pinopsida > Cupressales > Cupressaceae > Thuja > Thuja plicata. Next base: position 3,505,983 of record MU224692.1, read on the forward strand.
TACC
>MU224692.1:3519078-3531381 GCA_018584345.1 Thuja plicata
AGCACGGGCTCGTGACACTCACTGCATCTTTTCAAATACAGCACATGATTTCATAAAGATATGTTTGTTTGATGTTATTATTCAGTCAATGTAAATGCATATCTTTCTATTACATTGATATCATCAGTAAATATGCAGTTCAGGGAGTTTGACTAATGCATGGTGTCTTTTAGGCTTTTATGTATTGCTTAGATCCAATTGGATCTAGCATATTTTCCACCATGATGGTGCAGGAAATAGGAACAATAGAAGACCTAGGATGCAGGACAGACAGAGATAAGACCAAGACATGAAAGACTTCAGATTATGCAGATGAACAACTCGAGAAACTAGAAGACCTCTTAAAGGCAATACATAGACCATAGAATTCATCATGATTCCTTCTTACTTTATTTTCTACATATGTCCTCTGAGTTTCAGTATGCAAGATGTGACCTTAAAAGAACACTTGTCTAATACATTCAGTTCAGTATGAAGGTCACTTGTCTAATACATTCAGTTCAGTATGAATGCACAATGTAATGATCGTTTATGAATATGAAAGTGTGAATTTGATCAAAACTTAGAGTACAAATAAAATCTGATAATATGAATGCAATAGTAATGTATTCATCTATATTGGCTGAATAGTAATGTTAAAGAGATGTTTCTTTATGCAAATTTTTAACTGTTATGACTGCTATCCCGCATGTGAAAAATTTGGGTAAGAATCACAGAAAATAACAATTGGTTGAGTGATATCTTCCTTCATTCCTTTCAACAATTTCTTGATCCACACTATATTTGAATAATTAACAGCGGCTGCAACATATTCATCTTTTTTCATGGATTGGGAAATACAATTCTACTTCGTTCTTGTCCAAGATACTAATCTCTTTCCTAAAAAGAATGTGCCACCACTTGTACTCTTTGTGTCATCAACACTACCTGCCCAATCGGCATCTGTATAAACTTTCAGTTCAAAATTCTCATTCTTCTTATAATATTGTCCATAGTCCTACCTTCCCTTCAGATATCTCAGTATCCTTTTCACTTCCATCATGTGACTATCATTAGGATTCGCAAAAAATCTTGCAACAATCCCAACTGCTAATGCAATATCTAGTCTGGAATGAACAACATATTATAGCTTCCCAATCATTGACCTATACAAGGTTTGATTGACTTCAGATGTCTCATTAGTCTTTGATAGTTTTTGTCTAATAGACATAGGTGCACTTACAGGTCTAGAGTCCTCCATTCCAAAAGTTTTCAATATCTCCTTGGTATATTTAAATTGAGTAATGTAGATATCTTTCTTCATCGGATAAACTTGCAGACCAATGTAAAGAATTTGATCTCTCCAAATATAGACATCTCAAATTTAGTTTGCATCTCATTTGAAAATATTTGGCATAAATCCTCTTATCCTCCAAATATGATATCATCAAAAAAATATTTCAGCTAACAATATCCCTTTACCTTTTTCAAACTTTAAGTACAAATTATTGTTATCATTATTCCTTGTAAAACTAATTTTGACTAAGTAATTATGCAATCTCTCATACCATGCTCTGGGCGCTTGCTTCAATCCATACAACTTTTTATGTAGCTTGTAGACCATATTCCTCTTTCTTGAATCAACAAATCCTTCATCTTTTTCAATGTATACCTCTTCTTCCAGTATTCCATTGAGAAATGTTGATTTAACATCTACTTGATATACTTTGAATCCTTTGTAAGCTGCATAAGCTAGTAAAGTTGTAACTCCTTCCAATCTAGCAACTAAGGAAAATGTCTCACCATAGTCAATGCCTTCTTCTTGTGCATATCCTTTGCATACCAATGTATCCTTGTTTCTTATAACTTCTCCATGTTTATTAAGCTTATTTCTAAAGACCCACTTGGTTCCAATAACATTCTTGTCCTTTGGTCTAGGTACTAGTGTCCAGGTTTTGTTCTTCTCAATTTTCTCAATTTATTCATTCATGTCATGTATCCAGTCTTCATTATCCAAAGCATCTTTCACTGATTTGGGCTCAAATTCACATAATAAACATGTCTAATTTTTTAATTTGCTTCTTTTCATGACCTCTTAATCTTTTTCTCCAATGATTTGATCTAGTTTATGATGTATTCTTACATACTTTTCTAGTGTGGGCTCTGGTCTCCTTTGCTCTTGTTTTTCTTCCTCAGACTCATCATGCAAATTCATTTTAGGTTCATTTTTTGTCTCTGCTTCTTCCTCAAATTCCTCAGCAGTTGCCTCTTGATGCTCGTCTGCAACCTCTTTCTGTGATTCAACATTTTCTTATTGTTGCTTAGCAGAACCATTCTGTTTCTCGATAGCTTCTTTTTATAGTTCAGGTAAACTGTTGGGATCTCTTTCATTCATGTAAACAAAAGATCTATAATATTCAGGTTCTTGCTTGCATCCAACTTCATTATTTTATGCATATTCATCAATTCTAACATTTGCACTTTCAACAACTTTGTTAGTGTTAGAATTCAAACACTTATATTCTTTTCTCTTAGTGGAATAACCTAGGAATATGCCTTCATCACTTTTAGCATCAAGTTTTCCATTTCTATTGTGCTTCAGTATATAACATTTTCTTCCAAAAACTTTAAAATATTTTACATTAGGTGCATAACCGTACCATAACTCATAAGGTGTAATATCAGTATCTTTCATGACTTGTACTCAGTTCAAGGTATAGACTGATGTACTTATAGCTTCTCTCCAGTACTTTTGTGAAACATTCTTCTCTATCATCAATTTTCTAGCATAATCCATTATTGATCTATTCCTTCACTCGGCTAATGTCATTCTATGGGGGAGTTCTTGGAGCAGACATCTCTCTTTTAATTCCCTTATCATTAAAAAATAAGTTAAACTCGCTAGATATAAACTCTCATCCTCTTTCAAATCTCACACAGCTCAAGCTCTTACTTGTCTCTTTCTCAAGTTTTTCCAATACCACTTAAAAAACTGAAAATCATCATATTTTTCTTTGAGAAACATCACAGTCATCATTCTAGACTAATCATCAAAAAATAGTAAGAAATATTTATCACCATGGCATCTTTTCACACTAATAGGTCCACAAAGGTCAGTATTCCAAAACATTTCTAAAGTATAGTTTTTGCTCTTAAAACTAGACTTTGTCATTTTTCCCAACTGACATTGCTTACACAACATTATCATGTTTCTTCAATCTTGGTAAGCCTCTTACTCTTTTCATCTTACTAATGTTTACCAAATTGTCAAAGTTCACATGAAATGACCTCTTATGCCATAACCATACATCATCATATTGTGAAAACAAAAATGTTTTATCAGATAGATCTACATAGAACAAATTACCTCTTGTCTATTCTCCACTTCTAATTAGTTCAGTAGTAGTATTAAAGATTTTAGCCTTTTTGTGATGGAATTCAACTCGGTATCCAAAAGTGTTCAACATAGCAACACTAAATAAAATACAATTAATACCTTCAACCCAATAATAATTGTCACATGTGATCTTATCACTCAATTTTATTGATATGTTTCCTTTCATAAGACATGGTTTGTCATTACCAAACTTAACACTACCACCTTTGCAATAGCTTAAGGTTTCAAGTTTACTTTTATCACCAGTAATGTGATGTGAGAAACCACTATCAGTTATCCATCTATCACCTTTACTCATATATAAAATAAATACAATTTTATAATCCTCATCAGAATCATCTTCCATAGCAACATAAACTTCTATATCAGTTTCATCAAATTTATCAGATTCACTATCAGTTTCTTCTTCAACAATATAGCATGATTTCTTACCTTTGTCCTTATAGTCCTTATAACTTTTGAAATATTTTTCATCCCTTTTGTCTTTGTACTTTATTTCTCTTCTATCATCCTTTTCATTCCTATCAGGGCATCTTGCTATAATATGACCAACTTTGTTATGTGAAAAACATATTATAGGAAGTTTACCTTTGAATTTCCTTTTCCTCTCGATAGTCTTCTAGGTATAAGTGCCTCAATTTTATCAAGATCATCATCAGAAGTTTCAATGTCACTGTTCACATGTCTTTCTTTTCCTTTCTTAGATTTATGAAGAGTCAATTGTGATTTGAATGCATAATCAACATTGTGAGGGGTGAAATTATTAAAATTTGATAACTCAAAAGTAGTAAGTCTACCAACTAAACCTTCTAGAGTTAAGTTGTTACTAGGAGTACATCTCATTTCTTGTATATCAGGTACTCTAATAGAATAAATAGGAAGTAGGGTTCTTATTACCTTGCTAATAAAAGTATGATCATCAATAGATCCATTTTCTCCTCTAATAGCATTCACAACCTCCTTAACTCGGCTACAATATTGAACTATAGTTTCACCATCTAACATTATCATTTCATCAAATTTACCTCTCAAGCTTTCAGATTTTCCTCTCAGTATATTTGTAACACCTCCATAGATAGTTTCCAGTGTGTCTTCAAATTCGGGATAACTTATGGCTGATGCAATCTCCAACATTGCTTCGTTGTGTTCTTGTTTTTTTTTCATCTGCTAAGCTATCAACACTTTCAGCACATTTATGAAGTCATGTTCCACATAGTATTTTTCTACTTCTCCAATTCCATCTAGATGTAACTTCATCAATCTTGTCCATGCAGGGAAGTTCTCCTTGTTCAGCCTCTGTGCCTCCTTTTTATACATCTTGATCTTTAGCTTCAAGTACCTTCACACTTTTCTTTACAAGCACCACAAGGCTCTGATACCAATTATTAGAATGATTTAGAATAATTGAGAGGGGGGTGAATCTATTATCCTCAAGTCCAGAAGTACCAATTGAACTTTTAAACACTTACACAAACTTAGATCTACTCAACAATCCACTCAGTCTCTATGACTTATAATAAGTAACATAAACTTGCAGTTCACTGTCCTAATGTAATCAAATTGCATAATATAAAACTCTTAACAATAATACACATCAAATAAAATTCACACAAGTATGACACCAAGATTTAACGTGGAAACCCAATATGGGAAGACCACCAGTAACATGCTACCAATTTTTGACTCTTCTGAAGTGAGCTCTGTGAGAAACCAACCATGTTAAAGGTTACAATAATCACTGTTAAATGTGACCCTGTTAAAGGATTTAATCACCCTTTTAAAAGTGAGCATTTTTAGAGGGCTTAAACCATTCCATTAGAAGTCACCTTGATTAAAGGATTTACAATATGACTGTTAGGTCAACCTTGTTTAAAAGGATTTTTCACTGATACAATGGCTAGAAAGTAATAGTAATGTGATCTGAAACATACAACTCACTTTGAAAATAAAGATCCACTTTCTCTCAAATGCTAATTCATTGACTGGCCTCCATTTTCATCTCTATCACTCTGACCTGCTTGGAAATCCGTCAATAAATCACCATTATACAGTATTGTACTGTTCTTCTCATCCTTCTCTACGTTTTGATTATATTTTTCCAATCAACTGAATTAACCTCTACACATAACCTAAAATTAGGTTAATCTTATACCTCTCTAATCAGGTAGCTAGATCTTTTTCTGCTTAATCATCATTATAGATCTTAGGTTTTGGTCAGATCCAACAAATCCTTCCAACATTTTTTTTTATATACCTTGTAGAATACATACTAAAACTCCTTGAATCCATACATAAAAATGGTTAAACATATATTAAATGATCATTTAATTCTCCACAACAAACATCCTTATCTGAAATATACTTCACATATCCCAAGAAATCAACTATGTTGGCTGGGATCTCAAGTCTTCCTCAAACTGTCAAAATACTGACACTCGGTCATCATTGTGTTCTTCTTGTCGGTCATCACTAGATAACTCGGTAATTTACTAACACTCGCTAAATATTGATGCTCATTCGACACTAAATTTTCTCGGCATGTATTGACGCTCGGTCAACACTCGCATCACTCGACATAAAATTAAGTTCCTTAAACTTTTGTTGTATTACTCGGTCAAGACTAAACTTTTAGTCACCCAAACTTGACTTGGTGTACAAGATAAACAACATATTACCTTACCAAGGTGCAATCTTATCAAGTACCCATTGTAGCTTCACATAAATCAACCATTTCACCAGGTCTTCTTGTTATCTCATCTTTTCAAATCTTCTTTGTCAATCAATTGATATGGCACTTTACAAGATAGCAATTGTATTACCAGTTAAGGTTTGACATCAATGGAAATATAACAATTGTTTCAATTGTAGCTTCCAACAATGGTATACCATGTGGGTAGTGATTGTAAAAGTTAAATCAACAATAAGTATGATAAAAAAAACAACCATAACAACCTATTAAAATTCAAATAAAATAATCTTAATAGAATTTGGGAGATAGAAGTAGACTTGGTTTGATTAAAAGTGATCAAATAAAATATTTGAGGCCAATTATGGCTACACATTTAAAATTTGTATTTGAAGATAAATTAGTGGAAATTTTGTTTCCATGTGAACCAAAAGACTTTGCCTTTCATTCTTATTTTCTCTACTATATGATTATATTAATATTTTTTTATAAGTTGTCCATAAGGTTTCTCTTTTTGTGAATATGTAGTTGAAAACAATAATTCTAGATATATTTATTCTTTATATATGTATCTTAATAGATTATTCTTTATACATGTATCTAATATATTAGTTAAAATATTAAGAAATTGACTCGGCTTAATACCACCTACAGTGTGAAACTTCAATCAAACTAAGAGTTAATGGGTAAAACAATGGAGGTATTTTTAATTTCCTTTTAGAAATAGGTTAAAATTTAGAGGTTTCACTAATTTTACAATGATACTTGATATCAATATTTGAATCCAAAAGAATTAAGGTATTTTCAACTTGCTTTTGAAAATAAGTAAAACCTTTTGAATCACATAATTTTATTAAAGAGGGTCAATATACATAATAAATTAAATTTATATTTACACTAAAATATACTTATTTGTGCATTCATGTAATTACAATCCTTTTCCTAAATCAAAATTGTATCTAAACATATTTAAAATAAGGGTTATGGGTAGCATGCAGAGTTATGGGGTTGCTAAATCAATATTCTATATTTCGAATGGGCATAAATCCTAGTGCTAAAAACTAGGATTATATTAATTAAAAATTGTCAAACTCTCATTTTTCATTTTAAAAATTATATTTATAAACTGTATTTCAGTGTATGGGAACTTCTCAACATAAAACAATTCAAGGGAAAATAAATAAGGTTAGATTTATTTACAAAGTATTTAATTCCTCTTTGTCAACATCATATAGAAATAAGCTAAAGCGTCTTTTTGAAATTACTTTTGTATCTCTATCCAATGTCCAAAGTAGAGAAACTAGAAAAAAATTCCAAACAATAAAACATTTTCTCACAAATTGTAAATTAAATAACAGTATTACCTTATGAGTTTGATATTGTGAGTGTTATAAGCCTACAATATCTCATGATCTCCTTCAAAAGTATTTTATTCTAGGGTCTTGAACCAAACACACCTTGGGAGAAATTATTTTGGGATAATAAAAATGAGTGTATCACAGGATTGATTGCTACAACTAATAGTGTTGATATTCCTCTCAAGATTTCATAAATTGAGTTCCCACAAACACTTTAGACCATGACTTGGGATATTTTTAGAGACCCTAATATCTTTCCATTCCCAAATTATCCTATTGCAAATTGCCTTATTCCCCTTGATGATATACAGATAATATACCCAATGATGATGCTACTTTAAAGGAGTTTGAAAATAGTGAATGTCTTGAATGTCTAGTTGATAAAGAGAGTTTTGTTCTTTCTTCTTCTCCTCCTATTCAGATCACATCTTTTCCTACAACTTAATTTTTTGATTCTTGTATTGCTAAAATTATAGATTCTTATGATTCAATATGAAAATATATTCATTATCTTCTAGATATGAGTACTTGGGATGACTTATTTACAAACATCTTAAACTTGTTTGTGGAGTATCTTAAACATATTTTTGGGTTCTCATACATTAAATATGGGAGATGTCAATGAGGATATCCATCTCTTTGATAAAATTTGTGTGAATTTGCATCACCTTCTTCAAATGTTGTGGAAAAGCATCTTGAACCACTTATTTCTTCTCTTTATTGTCACTTATCATAGTTTGGCATTGGCATCGATAAATTTGATCATCATTTAAAAAAGATACTTGAGTCTTTGGATCTTTATCTACATATATCTTCATTAGATCTTGGACTGTCTTTTTCAAAAGTGTGGCCTAAACACATGATTTGGAAGGGGAAATGTTTAACATCAACATGGGGAGAGCTCAGTAGCTTTCAAAGACTTCATACATGTTTATATTTCTTCCTACACACTCCTTTCACGATCAAGATGACCTCATTCATACACCTTTGGTTTTATTTCTTCCTAAGCAGAAGAATATTACTTGACAATTGTGAATGATATTTTACATCTAGGTTAGATCATATACCATTGGTACATATTCTACATTGAGGCAAGGTTACATGGTCTCTCTTCTTCTCTCTTATGGGAGAAATGTTTCCTCACATGGTATTTTTCCTTCTCATTCTTCTTCAAGATCATATTTCTTGATTTTTATCTCTTTTGGTGAGGATTTTTGTCCCATTGGGTTTTCTTCTTTTATCTATTTGTAAGATATTGCATTGCATTTGTACATGGAAACCTAATGTGGCCTAGTATTAAAGACCCATATTTGCATCATTTGAATTCATTTACATACTCCTCAAGTTTCACTTATGGCTGGGTTTTAATTTGAACAAGGGTGTTTCCTATCCATTTCACCCTTTGTAGTGTGAATAAGGTCCATTATCTAACTAGTTCCTAGTTGATACCTATTCACACAATCAAATGATAATTTTACTTAATAAGTTATATTTTTTTCTAGAACTCTCTTGTAGACATGCAATCTTATCCTATCTAATTCCTAGTTATCACATGACATAGGACTAAGACACTTTTCATCATCCTAGTTAGTCTTATCGCTCAACCCTATGTCTATAAGAAAAGTATCATATGTATATTTCATTTTATTATACCAATTCCATATGAAAATAATTCACATATTGACCTAATATAATTTTCATCTATTATTGCAATTTTATACCCTTTTATGTCTCTCTTGTAGAAGGTTATTTGGGTTTTTGCAAGTTATCGTGGGAACTTCATTCCTTGAGAGATTTTGACAATAACAATCAATATCTTAAGTACATCCATACACTTCAAATAGAATGTAAGTACCACATACAATTGAAATTATTATAAAATATATAGTATGATGTATCAATATTAAATCGTATTTGAGAGTAAATGTTTCCAATTTTACACTATCAAGGAATATACAATAAACCTTCATTGCATCTGTACCAAACCTAAAAGAATACCCAATATTTTATTTTGGGCATATTGAAGCATTTAATAAAGCTACCCTAGCCTTTAAATTTTTAAAACAAATGAGGCCTACTCGTTTGCCTCTAAAACAATGGTATTATACTCTTATTTCTTGAACCACTTGTTGGGGTATGCCAAAAATTGTTTTTGTACCAAAAGAGTTCTATTATCACCAAGTATGTAGGTAGACATGTTAATTTTTTGCTCAATATTCACAATATCTTTAATGGAAATGAAATCACCCCTATAAGATTGAACCTCAAATGTGGTCATCTTCTCATGCACCATTTTCATAAGCCTTTTATGCACTACATCTAAAACCATGTCATGTAGCAATAACTCTTCTATCCACCAATGCAATAATTTTGCAATATATAGAACAAAGAATGAATTCACTCCTAAAATTCATTGATTTTTTTATCATTTAAATATGTGCTTTCCTTTTCAACATGTTTACCTCAGTGGCATCATACCGATACATTCCTAGCCTACAAACCATAGCTCATGTGTATAACCACATATTTTTGTGTCACATTCTACTACTCTTACCTAATTAATGAACTACAAAAATATCATAAGGTGTTGCACCTTTTTCCTTAAAGTCATTTGGTCCACATCACACCAATAATTATAGTAAACATAAAAAATTTGAACTAGTATGATATGCACTTAACCAATGATTCTATCACTACTAGGCTTTAAATTTGTGTCTACATATATTTGTAGTTAACTATTCATTCTTACATGGTGTATTATAAAAAGAAGTTAACATTATTTTTTCAGAAGAATCGTGGAAGGTGGTGGGGGGTGGAGGTAGTTGGTTGAGTTTCAAAAAGGGGTTAGATAGGACTCCCTTATTGAAAACATTAAATCTATTAGCCTTAATCCAATATTAAAATAATTGTGTACCTTGAAGGATGTGTCTTCCATGAAAGGTCTTGGTAGGAAAATTTTCAACTAGGGAGTGTTGGATAGAATTTTTATTATATGAGACCAAGTGAAATACATATATTAGAAAATGAAAAAAATTAGCATTGGATCATAAAATATCTAAACGCCATATACCATGACTGGTAGAAACTATGGACATGTCTTCAAAATCTGATGTAGATCTAAGTCATGCAATCTACTCATTAGTAAAACTAGATATCAAGGATCATAGGAAAAGGAAAATGATAAAATTAAAAAAAAATGAGCTCAATTGTTTTACCTTGATTTAATGTTCCATTTGTACAATCCTAATCATTATTTTTCTTTAATAGGTTATTGATGAAAATATAGGGTTTGGAAGCTAGATCTTTTATGTTCCTACTATGAATCATACTAAAATAAAATTTGATTTAAGTGCATGTATTAGTTATCCCTCTTGTAAGTCATGTAAGAAACACTTTTTATTGAGAAGACCAAACCATAGCACATAGAGATAACTATATCTTCCTTAAGGTTGATTCCAATCATAGCATGGATATGGAGGTGCTACAACCTTAAGAAATCATTTTCCAATGAGGTCAAGGGATCTTGGTATGACTATTGAATGAGAATTTTAGATCATGATTAACATTTTCCTCATTCAAAGGTCATCATTAAGTGTTTCATGTATTGAAAATTTGATCAAAGTTAGCTAAGGCCATTATGTTCTTATCAATGATTCTCTTCTTGGCATGGTCCAATGTGTAATCAACCAAGAAGTCAACTTAGACTTTACTACAAACATGTATATTATGTACACTTTTTACTTTCTTATATGTTGGCGTTGATACTTACGATTCCTACCTATGATATTATACCTTATGGTTTAGATGCTCATAAAATCCATGATAATAGTGATAACAATACTCAGGTTGCATTATCCCTATTACCCCACTTAATAATAGAGGCTATTGGTCATTTCCTTCCTCCATAACTCTCTTTAATAGTCAACTTCCAATACCTTCTATAATTTTTAGGCTTCTTAGATGCCTTGTTCAACTATCACTTATCACAACTAAGTGGAGGTGGACCATTTTACACTACTAGGCCCTTGAGGTTCAATTGTTCTCTCTAGTATATCACAAAGGTCCTCAATAGGCCTCAAACATAAGGTGAGAAAAGTATAGCCAAGAAAAAAATTGTCTAAGCTACTTCCTACTAAGAGTTATAAATAAAAAGCTTCAATTTAGTTTTATTGACATGCAATAGAAAAACATACTTGTTTTATATTTTTTCATTCAACATTATAGATTGTAATCATTTGAAGCCATTTGAATTGCAAGGAATAAAAGCCAAAAATAGTTGATGATATTTTCAATTGTGCTTGTAATAAGAAAAAATAAAACATTATCAAGTGTTCAAAAGAAAAAGCTCATTTCTTATGCTCATGTAACCAGTAAGTGAGAGCTTATTTGGCCTACCAAGCCCCCTTTAAAAACTAGAGGACTCTTATCACTTCACCTTGTGTGTGTAACTATGTGTGTGTGTGTGTGTGTGTGTGTGTGTGTGTGTGTGCACGCACGCACGCACGCGCGCACACACACACACACACACACACACACACACACACACACAGTTTGTTTAATAAAAACAAGAGGATTTCATCACTTCATCTAGTATATCATAGTTGTTTGTGATTATTTTTTTTTTAATATGTATATGCAAAACAATTTTCTCAAAGTATGACAAGTACATTAGGAGGAAAATCTAGCATCTTTCAAACATCTAGCATGAAAGAGAGACATTACATTTTATATGGTGTTGAAGGAATTTAAGAGTGATTGATTCGAGCAGTCAAGGGTAATATCCACAATATATTCTCGACAAAGTTTGAAGCAAACACTTACATAGAATTAGGATGAATGGATTAAGAAATAAAATGTGGAGTGAATGAATGAATGGAGGTATT
>MU224692.1:3531566-3557979 GCA_018584345.1 Thuja plicata
GGGGTGGGGGGGCTCTTCAATTATAAATATTTGTTGAAGAAAATTATTCAATTATGTATTGTCATTGATGTTACACATGTATTTACACTTATGTAGTGGTTTTACACTAATGTCTACATTCAGACTGAGCACAGTTGGTAAATAGAAAGAGTTGAGGTCGGGCATTGAAGAAGTTCAGTGTTGACCGAGTTCACTCGGGCATTTCAGTCTTGGTTGGGCATTCAGTTGTAGCCGACTAACAGTGATTTATATTATGTGATTAAATAGTTATATGAGGCTAACTGTAGTATGATTTATCATTTAGAGTTTATTCAAGCCGACTTGACAGGGCTTATCATTTATTTATGAAAGGTCAAGTTTGGATTAAATGAATGGGGTTGTTGTTACAAAAAGTGTGAAAGAAAAAGTAAAGACAGTAGTGTGGAATTCTATGACATGAAGAGTGAAGGCGAAATCAGATGGGATTCTGATTAAGTATAGAACACTCAGAGCTGCAATAGAATATCTGATTAGCAAGGATCCAGCTACAATCAAATAGAGATCTGAATCAACAAAGACAGTTGCTTACACATACAGGTCAATCCATTGTTACTTTCTAAAAATTGTAGCAGTGATCAAAATCTCTTAACAGAGTAGACTTAACAGTCTTTTATAAATCCTCTCACAAGGTAGCATTTCCATATTGAAGTGTTGAAGACCTTTAACAAGGCCACTCCTCATAGGGTGATTGAATCCTTTAACAAGGTCACACCTAACAGTGTGTTATTGTAACCTTTAACAAGGTTGGCTCCTAATAGGGCTCACTTCAGAAGAGTGAAAAACAATAACTAGTTACATTGGTGGTTTTTCCCATATTGGGTTTCCACGTTAAATCTTGGTGCCATATGTGTACTTGTTACTTATTTTATGTTTTATGTTTTTGCACTTAATCACTTAAAGTATAATTGCATTAAAGATTGCTTTGACACCTGAGTTATAGAAGGAACACCTGTGTAATAGTATTAAAGTATTTAGACATCTAAGGGACAAGGATTTTTTTTGGAGTAACTGATTCACCCCTCCCCTCTCAGTTACTTATCTCATTTCCAAAAATTGGTATCAGAGCTTCAAGTGCTTTCAGGAAAGGTTTCAAGGCCTAAGGTAAAGATCAGAGATGTCTTACAGGAGGGAAGTCCCAAAGCTAAACAAAGATAATTTCCTAGCATGGCAGAAACTGATGAAGCTACATCTATCTACTATTGGAGATGTCGGTTTACAATTCTTAGAGACCAAATATGTTGCACCAACAGGGACTATGACTGTGGAATAGATGATGGAACGGAAACTTCATAACATAATGATGATTGACATAGCTTCTCCACTCGGCTACTCAGAATTTGATGAAGTCAAGGACTGCCCTACAGCCTATGATATGTGGAAGAAATTGTAGGACATTCATGCAGGTGATGCAAATGTAAAGAGAGCTAAAGCAGAAAGTCTAAGAGGACAATTTGACCAAATGAAAATGAAAGAAGGAGAAGATATCACAAAGTATAGTGAAAGAATCAAAAATATTGTAAGTGCCATCAGAGCAACAGGTGGACTAATTGAAGATACTACAATAGTCAGCAAGGTACTTATAACTTTACTTCCTATCTATGCTATTAGAGTTTCAGCCATTCAAGAAATGAGGTGCAACAAAGACATTACTCTGGATACATTAGTGGAAAGACTTGCAACCTTTGAGTTGGACAATTTTGACAACTATGCTCCTGGCTCTAGCAATCTTGAGTCTATATTCAAAGACAAACTAAACCTTGGTAAGAAGGATAGATACTCTAAAGGAAAGCAAATTGAAAGTGACAGCGATGATGAATCCGATGATGAAGATCTTGACATCATCGAATCACTGCTTGCAAGAAGAGCTGCAAAAGGAAAATACAGAGGGAAGATACCATTGATTTGTTTCTCATGCAATGAAGTTGGTCACATTGCTGCAAAGTGTCCAAACAAAGAAGACAAGGAATGAAGGAAGAGATAAAAGAACCAGTTATTATCTACTATGACAACACCAGTGTCATTAACATCTCAAAGAATCATGTGATGCACACCAAAACCAAGCATATAGCAATCAAATATCATTTCTTGAGAGAATTAGTACAAAATAGTGAAGTCAGGTTGGAATATGTAAACACCAAAGAACAAGTTGCAGATATATTCACCAAACCCTTACCTAAGTATGCATTCTTGTATCTAAGAGAAAAACTAGGGGTACTTCCCCTACCTGAAGATCACTAAAATATAGTTTAGTGATGCATCAACCTGAGCGACAATGACAATATTCCAGTTGATGCAGATATATCAGAGCCCATTGCAGATGAATTAGTACATTCAGGTACATTAAAAATTCAAAGAGAAATAATACTTTTGGAATTAGAGTCTTTTGCATCTGTTGTCAAAGAGGGAGAGTTTTCTATAATACATAAGAATCAGAATGAAGCTAAGGACATCTTCAGAGGGAGAATCAGAATGAAATTAAGGACATTGCCAGAGGGAGAATCAGAATGAAGCTAAAGACATTAAAGAAAATTTTTGTTTCTCCACAATTCTTTGTATTATGACATGATGTGTTTCCATCAATGCCAAAGAGGGAGATTGTTGAAGACAATTATTCAATTGTGTATTGTCATTGATGTTACACATGTATTTACACTTATGTAGTGGTTTTACACTAATGTCTACATTCAGACTGAGCACAGTTGGTAAAAAAAATGAGTTGAGGTCGGGCATTGAAGAAGTTCAGTGTTGACCGAGTTCACTTGGGTATTTCAGTCTTGGTCGGGCTTTCAGCTGTAGCCGACTAACAGTGATTTATATTATGTGATTAAATATTTATATGAGGCCGACTGTAGTATGATTTATCATTTAGATTTTATTCAAGTCGACTTGACATGGCTTATCATGTATTTATGAAAGGTCAAGTTTGGATGGAATGAATGGGGTTGTTGTTATAAAAAGTGTGAAAGCAAAAGTAAAGACAGTAGTGTGGAATTCTATGACATGAAGAGTGAAGGCAAAATCAAATGGGATTCTGATTAAGTACAGAACACTCAGAGCTGCAATAGAATATATGATCAGCAAGGATCTAGCTACAAACAAACAGAGATCTGAATCAACAAAGACACTTGCTTACACATACAGGTCAATCCATTGTTACTTTCTAACAATTGTAGTAGTGATCAAAATCTCTTAATAGAGTAGACTTAACAGTCTTTTATAAATCCTCTCACAAGGTAGCATTTCCAGATTGAAGTGTTGAAGACCTCTAACAAGGCCACTCCTCACAGGGTGATTAAATCCTTTAACAAAGTCACACCTAACAGTGTGTTATTGTAACCTTTAACAGGGTTAGCTCCTAATAGGGCTCACTTCAGAAGAGTGAAAAACAATAACTAGTTGCATTGGTGGTTTTTCCCATAATGGGTTTCCACGTTAAATATTGGTGTCATATGTGTACTTGTTACTTTTTTTATGTTTTATGTTTCTGCATTTAATCACTTAAAGTAGAATTGCATTAAAGATTTCTTTGACATTCAAGTTACAGAAGGAACACTCGAGTAACAGTATTAAAGTATTTAGACATCTAAGGGACAAGGATTTGTTTTGGAGTAACTGATTCACCCCTCCCCTCTCAGTTACTTATCTCATTTCCAAAAATCTTGAGTAAGAAAATAGTTATTTTGTGAAGTATTGTCCCTTAAAAAATTATTCAAGTTGTCTACCTTTCACTCATTTGCAAATTATGTGTGCGTGTGTTGTGAAAATAATTTTGCTAATGTGTGTGTGTGTGTTGTATAGGGGAAAATGGTGAGAAATGATAAGGTATAGATCACTCACCAAGGTCCTATGATATACATTATGGTAAATAGAAAAAACCCAACCTCTTTGTATCCAAGCTTGATTATCATAAACCAAGATGAAGGGGTGCAAAGGGAGGAGGATAAGACCTATTTCCACTATTAAGGAATTAATGGATTTGACTAATTGATTAATGAACAAGTACAAATATGAAAAGTAACTGAAATGATTGAAGCAATAATAGATTTGAAAGAAAAATGCAAGAAGGAAGAAATATTTTTGCACCTTGAAAGATATTAGGAGGATATGAGCCTTGAAACTACAATTTCTAGCCCCTAGGAGGTCACAGACTGAAACCCTTTTGGATTTGGATCCCTGGCACATGTAACTCTTGACTGTAAAATTTTTAGCCTCCAAGGAACAAGTCAACTTTTTAGGTACAAGTTGAGATTCGACTGCACCCCTCTATTAGCGACTGTGTACTTTCTGATTTTGATCTCTGAGATGACCCCAAAAATGCCTGAATCCAGCTCCGCAGATCCCGAAACCTATTCCTTCACACATAAAGAAAGAGAAATTGTTTGTGGAAGGGGATTTCCTTGGTCAAGCCCAGGTTTAGGAATTAATCTTGAAATTGATATGTAAATGCAAATATGAAAAAAATAAAGGAAGGTAAATGTTTGATTCACCTTGTATAAAGCCCTCATGAACGGATGTATCACTCGCACAAATTCATGAAGATGCTTGTATTTGAACTTGGAATGGATATGTAGGAATATCAAGGATGTCCTCACCAATGTATGAGATCCATAATCACCATCTCTAGATCATGAATGTAGTTATGCCACATGAATAAGGAACCTCCTTGCGCCACTTGATAAGCTCTCTACTTGGCCATCATGGGAGAGAAATATTGAATCAAAGGAAGGAGATTGACATGTTTGAATGGATCTAGGAAGAATAATTAGATACCTTGGATGGATGTCTTGCCTTCACCACTTAAATGGTTCAATTATTATTCTTGCATAATATTGGAATAATTGCTTGATGTGTGTTCTTATATTATTTTGTGATGCAAAATGAGGTGATAGAGCATCCTTTTATACTCATTTTGAGATTCAAATACGGGCAGGACGACCCAGAAAAAGAAATGAAAAATACATAGAAGAAGGATCCCGATATTGAGCTCCAGGCCCAAACAAGTCAGACCCATAGGGGTGAATTCAAAGTTCAACCTCACCCCTGGGGTGCAGTCGAACTTCAACTATACCCATAGGTAAAAATGTCTAGGTCAGGGTGGAGACCTATCAGGAAATGTGAAAAAGAAGTCAAGAAAAGGGGAAAGGCAGACATAACCGACAGTCAGATCTCAAAATTGGCAAAATGGGTTCAACTTGTCCTATAAGAAATCCAATTATGGGTGCTAACTTTTTAGGATGATACATTTAGCCCCCACTTTAGAGGGAGAATGAGACAAAATCATGCTCACGGAAAAGTAGATACGATGCAGAGGTATGATCTCATCAAGGCTAAGAAATAAGAAAACATCAATCCCCAAGTGACTTAAGTTCATACCGAATCTAGAACCAAGATGTGTGTGTGTGTGTGTGTGTGTGTGTGTGTGTGTGTGTGTGTGAGAGAGAGAGAGAGAGAGAGAGGATAACTATGTAGTGTTAGGTGATCCATGAAAATAGAAGGAGAAGAAAAATTGAAAGTCAATTCTACCTTCACAAGGCATGCACACAAAGTGGCTTTAAAAAAGAGATCAGGCATGTGGAAAATCATTGTCTTCCACATGGATGAAGAAAAGGTGATCAGGCATGTGGAAAATAATTATATTCCACATGGATCAAAAGGAAAGATCAAGCATGTGGAAAAGCAATGTCTTCCACATGGATCAAAAGGAAAGATCAAGCATGTGGAAAATAATTGTTTTCCACGTGGATCGAAAGGAAAATTTAACATCAAGCCACTATGAGTGTGTGCAAAGTGAGCAGAGTGTATTCCCCCACATTAAAGAAATCACAAGTTCCTTAATGAGAGTAATAGCTTTAATCGATCGTACATTCATCCACTAGATACATTTCCACCATGAAATGCCCCCAAGTAGAAACAAATCAAGGGAAACAAACACATGAAAAATAAAGATCATGGAAGGGATCTACTAACTCTTGGTTCAATAGGCCATATTATAACTCATGTATATCATAATTATGTCAAAATGAACTTTCATCATCCCCCAAAGGTAGGAGAACTACAAGAACAATGGAAGTATGGCAGGTAAGAGTCACAAAGAAAAGTCTTTTTGGGTGGCATTGCAGAGACCCTAAAAAGAGAAAGGTTGCTACTCCTTTGCATCATCACCAGGAAGACAACACAAAGGAACATTGATGAACAATTGAACATGCACAACATAACCTAAAATGACATATAGAAGAAGAGAGATACAAATAGAAGAATGTTTAAGACATTGTAATTCCTTTATCACCTTGCACCAATAGAGATACAAGGGTCGTTTAAAGAAATATAAAAAAAACAAAGAGAAAGAAGCACAACATTGGGGAAGCACAATACTACAAACATGCAAAGACATAAAGGAGTACATTTCATAAGAAGAGCTAGCCAATCGTATCGTCTATCCACCCAACTCAGTCTGTAATGTTTTGGAAAGGTGGACAACTCGAAATAGGAGCAACATCAAGCAGATCAGATGGAACAATGGCCATTTCCAAACAAGGACCATGTTGTAAAGATAGGTTGATGTGTTTTTCACCAAGATTGATGGATAATTGCTGAAAAATCATGTTAGTCAAATCATGATCAAGATTTATGATCTCACAATCATCAGACTCAATAGAATTATGTGTATCATTGTTAAGCATAGAAATTTCATCATCAAGAGTATCTTCTTCATCTAGATTAATTGTAATAGAATTTAAGATATGAATTTAATTATCATGTTTGCACATTTTTCTCTTTTTCAAATCTACTTCCTCCTTGGGTTCAAGCATGGGTTGGGAAAGAGGAATGATAGAATTAGAGGATGTATGAAGAGAAATAATTTTTTGAGAGGCACGCTTGTAGGCTCTAGCATGACATGTATGACGATGCTTACGAGCATGAAAGTTACACAAAGTTCTACATGAAATAGGTTGAGGTTCATGATCAATGACCATAGGGACCTTTTCTTCTTTAGGAGGAAGAACAATAGGATCCACACTAGGCTAATGTATAGGATATATGCAAGAAAATAGAGGTATCAAAGTTGTAGGAAGAAGTCCAGGCGAAGAGGATTGAAGAACCTTAGGCTTGCTAAGTTCACAAATCTTCTAGATTTTATAGGTTTGATATGAATGGAAAATGATATTAGGATGAGGTTGATTTGGTTGAGGTATGGAAGGCCAAAAGAAATCCAAGTTAAGAGAATCTCTCAGGACTGAAGATTTGTAAAGGCTATTGTTAACTATCATGATTTCTCCATTATGAGGGAATTTAAGGTATTTATGAATAGGATATACCATGGCTCTCATGGATGCAAGCCAAGGAAGGCCAAGTTTGACTTGAAATTGATCTGAGGTTGGGATAATAATAAAGGTAACATCTAAAGATTTATTACCAACTTCAACAGGAAAGGATATGGAACCATGAGAAGGATAAAGGAAACCATTTCATGTTTGAATCATCAAGTGGGATTCATCATAAACATCAAGTTGTAATTGTCTACTAAAATGATGTTCTTCAGTTATCACATTCACCATGCAATTAGGATCAATGAGGACACCATGGGAAGGAATACCATTGAACTTTGTAACTATGTATAAAGGACCATTAGGAGCTTTGATTGTTTCAGAAAGCTCAAATGTAATACAAGAATCAAGGTGTGGTTTGGATTGGACTTGTTGAACAAAACTGACAACATGACTAGGATCATTAGTTTACATATGATACTCAATGGGTTGAGAAGACGACGAAGGTTTTGTTGACTCAATAATGTTGGCGGTATGAGATGGAAAAGGATTAGTATAAATTTGCAAAAAAAAATTGGAAGGTGTTACAGATTTGTTTCCTTGATCATTGACACCTTCAATAAATATAGCACTGGAATCAATAAGGTCTTGTATCCTAGATTTTAGACGGAAACATTTTTTAGTATCATGTCCAGGTTGATGATGGTATTGGAAAAAGGTTTTTGGTCAAAGGACATTGGAAAAGGTTTGGAAGGATCAATTGGTTTGATAGGAGGAAGTGTTAAAATTTTAGCATTAATCAACTTCAACATCACATTATGAAAAGATTCAAAAAGTTGTGTAAAATTATGAGATGGTTTAAAATAAGATGACAAAGGAGCCACACCTTTGGATGTTGTTGCCACATATTCGTCAACATTGTTGGATGTGTTGATTTTTATGAGGTTTTTTTGTTTCTAAAATTTGTTGAAATTGTTGGAGGCGGAGTCACTCTTATCAACAGGAGTCATTGGACTGCCACTCGCAAATTTACTCACTTGAATTTGATAATTATGAAGTACTGTACAAAGTTGAGTAAATAAAGAGAATTTAGAAATAATAATCTTACCTCTTATGTCTTTTAGTAAATTACAAATAAAAATGCATTGAAAATCTTTATCAGGAACAAGATAAGAAATATGAGCATTCAAATGCTTAAATCTACCAATAAAATCAGCCACTTTTTCCTTAACACCTTGTTTACAATGCATTAAATTAGTTAAGGAGATTTGAGGACCAATGTCATTTTGCAATTGTTGGATAAAAGCATTAGAAAGCTTGTGAAAAGAATCAATAGAATAAGGGGGTAATGAAAAAACCACTATAAGGCCTTATCTCAAAAGGTCCTAGTGAAAAACTTTGTCATAAACCTTTAATCATGAGACAAATCACTACACAATGTTTAGAATGTTCTGACATGAGTCAAAGGATCACCCTTGTCATTATAAGTCTCAAGATGAGGAATCTTCATGTAGTGTGGGATAACAACACGGATGATGTCTAAAGACAAAGGACTAGCAATGTCAAAAGTAGGAATGTTAAATTTGGATCGCATCAAGGAGTAAATTTGTTGTAAAGAAGACACAATTTGAACTAGATTATTGATAGTTGGATCATTATAATGAATGGTAGAAAGAGATGTGTTGGAAGTGTTTGGCATATTGTTCGACATAGTGGTAATGGTGGGCTTTGAAAAGGGCACACTATGATAAGTGGGCATGGTTGTAGGCAATGAAACACTTGGCATACTTTAAGGAAAAAGAGGAGCACTAGGATTAGGAAGGCTCGCATGAATAGGATTGGAAGGTTGAAAAGAAGTTGTGATAATAGGTGGGCCATAAATAAAAATGGAAGGAATTGAAGTGAGAATAGGATTGGAAATTTCAACAATAGGTGTAGATGTCTAAAAATGTCCCTTAGCACTCTTATTAATTAAATTTAATTTAATTAATATTCCCTTGTAACATTATAGTTAATTTTAATTAATTAATTATATTTGTTATATTCTCCTACCTATTTAATTAAATCTGGTTCATCTTCTATGGTATCTAAATTTAATTTAAATTCCTTTCCCCCTAAATGTAATAAATTTTATTTAATACATTCCCTCCATTAAATCCCTATTTAAATAAATTTTAATTTATTTAATCCCTCCACATTCTAATATTCTACTAAACTATGATTAATCTAAATCTAATTTGGATTAATCCTAAACCCACCTAAAAAGCCTATATTCCTAATCTATACCCATCACTATCTCCCATAATCCTACTCCTCTAATTAATCTTAGATTTATTAGACTAATTTTATAATTCCTACAACAATTTACCTCCTAATGATGCTCACACATGTGTGAGCACCCCTCCTGTGCACGCTGTCCATTCCCTTTGCCTAAAATTGCCCAAGCCATTTCTCTTCCATCTTGTCTCCCCTTTCCTCTTTGGAAGATGCTCAACATGTGACTCACTTTGGGTCTCCCACCCTCTTACACTTATCATTGTGCCATCATTTTCAAGAGATACTCACACATGTGTGTGAAACTGTCCCTCTCACATGACCACTCATTTATCCCATGTGGAATCTATTTGTATGCCATATGAGATCCACCTCATCCAAGCCCTCAAAAAATATATATGTAAGAGGCCTCACTCCTTGCAAATCATCTCTCATTTTATTCATTGTTATCATGTTAGTATTGCTCTAGGATTTCATAGTTTATTTTCATGCTTTTCAATTTTAGTTCATTATTGAAGCTAGAAATCACATGTTAGGTTAATGGTGAATGAATTTTAGATTAATCTTGCATTTCATCTTATTTTAATAGTTTGAATCTCCATTTGCATCAATGGTGGAAATTTGAGGCAAGTTCTTCATACTTGTTCTTGAGTTCTTCATCAATCTATTAGTTTGCATTATAGGATCAATCATCTCAAGAAAGCAATTAATAGTAGGATTTAAATATTGTGTGGGTAGAGAACACTCACAAAATTTCTAAGAGAAAATCAAACAAGTCATGGGTGCACTTGTTTCAGCTCATTGGAGGTTGTGGAAGAAGCTTTGTGTAGGAACTAAATTTTAGATGTGTTAATGTAACTTGTATGATTTTTACTCTAACAATTGCATGTCAGAGCTTGTTCCACATAGTTAGGTTTCAAACACATACATTTTGGCATGCCTAGTGGGACCCACTATTGATTGTGTATTTTCATTGATGTTTACACAACTATAGTGATGTTTACACAAATGTCTAATCCTATCCGAGCAGAGTCAGTGTCTGTCGAGATCTCTCGGGCATTGAAGATGACCAAAGTGTTTTTTAGTTATAACCGAGTTCACTCTGGAATTACAATGTTAGTCGGGCGTTGAAGGATTTCAGTATTGACCGAGAAAAATAGTTAGTGTCAGCCGACTAACAATGGATTATATTTTATTGATAATTAGTCATATGCAGCCGACAAACATGAGTTTTATTATTTATTTGGAAGGTTATCAAGGCTGAATTGACAAGGCTTAACATATATATGTAAGGTCAAGTTTGGATTGAGTTGTGTGAGATAATAGTGGTGATGCGGAATTGCATGTGAAGTGTGATATGAAGAGTGAAGGCGAAATCAGATGGGATTCTAATTGAAGACAGAATACAGAGGACTGCAACAGAATATCTGATCAGTGAGGATCAAGCATTTAATCTAGAATAGAGATCTAAATCAGAAAAGACAGTTTCTTATCAAATTAGTTCAATCCATTGTTACTCTCTAAAAATTGTAGCAGTGATCAAAATCTCTTGACAGAGTAGACTTAACAGTCTTTTGTAAATCCTCTAACAACGTGACATTTCTACATTGAAGTGTTTGAAGACCTCTCACAAGGCCACTCCTTATAGGGTGATTAAATCCTCTAATCGGGTCACACCTAACAGTGTGTTATTGTAACCTTAAACAGGGTTGGCTCCTAACAGGGCTCACTTCAGAAGAGTCAAAAAAAGTGACTAGTTGCTATTGGTGGTTTTTCCCATATTGGGTTTCCACATTAAATCTTGGTGTTATCTGTGTACATTTCATTTTCTTTATGGTTTATTTTTCTGCACTTAATTACTAAAGATAATCACAATTAATATCTTAAGATTTTCTATGTTAACCGAGTGACACTGAAATATATATGTTAACCGAGAAATAGTGACTAATTTTTTTAAGACATCTAAGGGAATTGGATTTATTTTTGTTGTAACTGATTCACCCCTCCCCTCTCATTTACTCAACTCATTTCCAACAATTGGTATCAGAGATTCAAGTGCTTACATGGAAGGTTTAAAGGCCTAAGCTAAATATCAGAGATGTCTTACAGAAGGGAGATCCCTAAGCTCAACAAGGACAACTTCGCTGCATGGCAAGATCTGATGAGGCTACATCTATCTACTATTGGATATACTAGTTTGCAATTATTGGATCACAAGTATGTGGAACCACAAAGACCTATGTTTGTGGATCAGATGGTGGAATGAAGCATCACAACATAATGATGATTGATATAGCCTCTGCACTGAGCTTATCTAAATTTGATGAAGTCAAGGACTTCCCTACTGCCTTTGATATGAGGAGAAAACTGCATGATATCTATGGAGGATATGAAAATGTAAAGAGAGACAAAGCAGAAATTATCAGAGGTCAATTTGATATGATGAAAATGAAAGAAGCAGAAAAAATCACAAAATACAGTGAAATAATCAAGAAAAGTGTTAGTGCAATCAGAGCTGCTGGTGGAACAATTGAAGACAAAACAATAGTCAACAAGGTATTAAGAACTTTACTTCCTATCTATGAAATTAGAGTTCCAGCTATTCAAGAGATGAGATGCAGTAATAACATAACTCTAGATGGATTGATTGGAATATTACCATCCTTTGAGTTGGATAAATTTGACAATTATTCTCCTAATCCTAGCAATCTTGAGTTAGCATTCAAAGATAAATTAAACCTTGAAAAGATGAAAGGAAAAAAGATTGACAGTGATAGTGATGATGATTTTGATCATGAGGATCTGGAAATAATTGAAGCATTACTTGCAAGGAGAGCTACAAAAGGAAAAGGACAATACAAAGGAAGAATACCATTGATTTGTTTTTCATGTGATGAGGTTGGTCACATTGTTGCTAAGTGTTCGAACAAGGAAGACAAAGGTGAGAAAAAGTTCAACAAGTATAAAGGCAAGAAAGATTACAAAAGCTACAAGGACAAAGGTAAGAAATCTTGTTATATTGCTAAAGATTCTAATAGTGATGAAGATGAAGATGAAATGGTTTGCATTGCTATTAAGGATGAGTCAGATAGTGAAGACAATGAAAAGACAACACTATACTCTCATATAAGTAAGAATGACACCTGGATAATTGATAGTGGTTATTCTCACCACATGGCTGGTGATAAAACCAAATTTGAACATATTGAACACTATGATGGTGGGAGTGTTAGTTTTGGGAATGATGAACCCTATTATGTAAAAGGTAAAGGTTGTATTTCTCTTATTGAAGGAATCAAATGTGACAATTCTTATTGGGTTGAAGGAATAAGGTGTAATCTACTAAGTGTGGCACATCTAAATAACATTGGTTTCAAGGTAGAATTAATGAATGGTAAGGCCAAGCTCCTGGATGGTAGAGGAAACCTAGTTGGAACTGACAAATAAACAAAAGGTAATCTATTTTATCTTGATCTCAATGAAAGTTCATGTTTTATTGCACAAGTAGAAGAAAGTTGGTTATGGCATAAAAGTTTGTGTCATGTGAAATTTGACAACCTAATCAACATAAGTAAGAACATAAGAGTAACAGTTATTCCTATTCTGAAGAAACCTGAACTAGCAATATGAAAACAATGTCAATTTGGGAAGATGGGAAAAATTAGCTTCAAGAGAAATAATTACAATACAAAAGAAGTCTTGGAATTGGTGCATACTGATTTATGTGGACCAGTTGGAAAACCTATGCCTACTGGACATAATCTATCTAAGGATGATGATTCAAAGGAGGTAAATTAGACTACATATAGATCCATGATTGGAAAACTTCAATATGTTGTTCACACTAGACCTGATATTGCATTAGCAATCGGTATTGTTGCAAGGTTTTCAGCTAATCCTAGAGAGAATCATTTGATGGCTATCAAAAGGATTCTGAGATATCTAAAGGGTACTGAAGATTATGGATTATGGTATAAGAAAGGAGGAAACTTTGATTTGAAGAATTTTACTAATGTTGATTGGGTAGGAAGTGTTGATGACAGAAAGAGCACAAGTGGTGGAGCACTATTTCTTGGAAAGAGGTTAGTCTCCTGGACAAGCAAGAAGTGGAACTTTATTTCTCAATCTACAGCAAAAGCAGAATATGTTGTTGCAGTAGTGAATTGTTCAAACATCATATGGTTCAAATAATTATTTTCAGGTATGAAGGTAGAAATCACAGAACCAATCAGAACCCTAAGATGCATACCAAGACTAAACATATTGCAATAAAGTATCATTTCTTGAGGAATTGTTTTAGAACAAAGAAGTGAGATTGCAATATGTGAATACCAAAGAATAAATTGTAGACGTATTCACAAAACTGCTACCTAAGGATGTATTTTTGTATCTTAGAGGAAAGCTAGGGGTAATTTCCCTAACTAGGGCTCACTAAAACACATTTTAGTGTTGCATCAACCAAGCGATAGAACAAACTTAACATGTTGATTTAGATATTTAGAGCTTATTGCATATGAATCAGTACAGAAAGGTACATTACAATTTCATTGGATATGTCATTTGGTGTCTTTGGCATTGGTTGTCAAAGAGGGAGAGATTAGTGTATGTCATAATAATTCATGATGGAAGGAGAGATTACTATATGTCATATTGATCAGTGAAAGAGGGAGAGATTACTGATGGAGAGATTGATGACATAGGGAGAACTTTATCAAAGACAAAGATTAATGTAAGAGGGAGAAATCTGTATTTCAGTGATTGAGGGAGTTTTGGATGAGAATCAGAATAAAGCTAAAGACATTAATGAAATTGGATAAGAATCATAATGAAGCTAGGGACATTAATAATATTTCATTCTTATTTTTGTTGCTCTATAATTCTTTGATTTATGACATGTTGTGTTTCCATCAATGCCAAAGAGGGAGATTGTTGATGAAAATTATTCAATTGTGTATTATCATTGATGTTTACACAAGTATAGTGATATTTACACAAATGTCTAACCATATCTGAGCATAGTCAGTGTCTGCCAAGCTCTCTCAGGCATTGAAGATTACCAAAGTGTTTTTTAGTTCTAACCGAGTTCATTTGGGCATTACAGTGTTGGTCGGGCATTGAAGGATTTCAGTATTGACCGAGAAAAATAGTTAGTGTCAGTCGACTAACAGTGGATTATATTTTATGGATAATTAGTCATATGCAGCCGATAGACATGAGTTTTATTATTTATTTGGAAGGTTATCAAGTCCAAATTGACAAGACTTAACATATATATGTAAGGTCAAGTTTGGATTGAATTGTGTGAGATAATAGTGGTGATGTGGAATTGCATGTGAAGTGTGATATGAAGAGTGAAGGAAAAATTAGATGGGATTCTGATTGGAGATAGAATACAAAGGACTGTAATAGAATATCTGATCAGTGAGGATCAATTATTTAATCCAGAATAGAGGTCTGAATCAGCAAAGATAGTTTCTTATCAAAATAGGTCAATCCATTGTTACTCTCTAACTATTGTAGCAGTGATCAAAATCTCTTAACAGAGTAGACTTAATAGTCTTTTGTAAATCCTCTGACAAGGTAACATTTCTACATTGAAGTGTTTGAAGACCTCTCACAAGGTCACTCCTTACAGGGTGATTAAATCCTCTAACTGGGTCACACCTAACAGTGTGTTATTGTAACCTTTAACAGGGTTGGCTCCTAATAGGGCTCACTTTAGAAGAGTGAAAAAAAATGACTAGTTTCTATTGGTGGGTTTTCCCATATTGAGTTTCCATGTTAAATCTTGGTGTTATCTATGTACATTTAATTTTATTTATGGTTTATGTTTCTACACTTAATTACTAAAGATAATCATAGTTAATATCTTAAGATTTTCTATGTTAACCGAGTGACAATGAAATATCTATGTTAACCAAGCAACAATGAATTATTTGTTTAAGACATCTAAGGGACTTGGATTTGTTTTTGTGGTAACTGATTCACCCCTCCCCTCTCTGTTACTCAACTCATTTCCAACACCCACATCCCTAAACTTCTTTTCAAATTTTCAAAAACTTGTCATTCACACACCAAAATTGCAGAACGTCGTCTACGATTATACAGTGTCATCTATTCTCTGAGATTATCGCCTACACAAATTTTCATCTGCACTTTGAGATTGTCATCTACACATATTTTCATCTATGCTTTGAGATTGTCATCTACGCAGATCTTAACCTGCGCTCTGAGATTGTCATTTGTGCATATTGGCGTATCTGACTTGTAATTGTTGTCTCCACCCTGTTTGATATTCCAACTAGTTTTGGGAGATGGGTACCTTTTGGGTGGTTTATTGAGGATTCTTGTGTGTCCTTCAGGCACTAAAAGACCAATTTTAGCATCAAGACAACACATAAAATATAACATTTAAGTATAAGTTACATTTTATGTATATACGTTCAGGGTGTTTGAGAGTGGTTTCAGCTTCATTGGAGTTAAGATAAAGATTCTATTTTTGAGGGTTTTTAGGAAATTTTAGACTTAGTCAAATTCCAGGAATCAACATATTGTCTCCAACATGATTCCAGTGGACTATTGATTGTAACCTTTTGTCTCTGCCCTATCACATTTATTTATTTTTGGTTTCGAGTGTTACTAATTTGTTTGTCTTATTGCAACATTTTAGGGTTGAAGACTTTAATATTACTAATATTTTTCATGCATTTTTCTTTGGATTTTAATATATTTTGGGAATGAACTTGTATTCTTTAAACATTAGTCTTTGAATGCATGTTCCTTAAAGGAATTAACCGCATCCAATCTTGAATGCATAAGGGAATTAACCTCACAAACTCTTGAATGACCTAAGACAAAACAATCACACCTTTCTTACATGATTTCCTTCTTGATGTGTGGGAAATAAATTGAAAGTGTATGCTTAACCATACTATTGTGTCTTTTTCTTAGGTAGAAAACACTTAGTTGTTCTAATTAGGTTCAATTTGGAATGAACTCTTTTTTGTGTGTTTGAAGAAGTGTTTCTCAAAACTTCTTTCGAGCTATTTTTCATTAGATAGATCTCTTAATTTATGTGGTGCTACAATTAAACTATAGTCGTATCGTCTCCCCTCACCTTCGCAGAATCAGGGTGAAGAGAAATCTTAGCTTAATCTATCTTTTAGAGAGGCCTATCTAGAGGGTGGGTTTCCCCTTAAGAGGATGACCTCAAACCAGTAAATACCTCAGACGGTATAGAAATGAGACACAAAAACAAAAACTTGTCTCAATCCCACCAATATCTAGTGTGGTGTGTGGATGATAGTCTAGATTGGGTGAATAGTGACTAAGGAGCCGATGTGGTTCACTAGAGACTTAAGTTTCTCACATGCGTACAAACTGATTGGGAGATGTTGCAGATCTTACTAGCAACTGAAAATTAGTAGCCTACCTAATTCACCTCCAAACGGTGAATTATTATAGTGCAAGGGGAGGGAATATTCTCCCCCTAATATTCCCATCATATGTGTCCAAGGATATCATTTTGTGAAAGAGATCTTCGTAGCACAACAACAATACTTGGCAAAAGGAAAAAACCATGTGCGCCCTTTCGGGAGTGACATTGTTGTGTGAGCCAAAGGACTACCAATCAATGGGCCTATAATATTTCAAGTGAAGCCAATTACTTAAGGTAGCTACTATCTATATTGTCTTCATTGTGTTAAACCACGTAAAAAAATTGGTGGCTTCAAAGGGCCACTTGAACATACACAAATGAAATATCAAATTTGTATCAAAATTCCCCAAAGTCACAATTGCTTGTCTCCTGCAAGGTTGCGTTGTCCCTTGCAAGGTTGTTTTCAGAGGTGTGTCTTCAATATCTGTCAGCTATCTCCAAAATCTGATTCAAGGTATGCTTAGCATAGTCAATGCATTTGATGTACATGGAAAATCAGTTATTTCCAATGAACAAATTGACCTGAAATAGTCCCAAATCAATCAAAACCCTACATTGGCGTCTTCGACTTGCAACCTGCATCTTCGCATATCAATGTCTCCATCTGAGAATCAATGTCTCTCTCTAAAAATTGTGACTTGCCAAACTCTTCTGGAATCCATCATTTTTAGTTTGCCTAAATCATACCCTTTCCTCCATCATTTCATCAATCTATTCTTTCACATTGAATTAAAAACTTCCAAACTTTTGACTTAGGAGCACTATCATCTACTTGGACTCTATCAAAGTGTCATTAAGATCCTCATCCTTAACCAAGACCCTAGTTAGATCTTATTACTTCACAAAATTGTCCATCTTAAGTGATTAATTTAATTAGTCATATCCTATTTTTCTTGAGATCATAAGTCTATCCCAAGAAAGAGAAAGATATTATCCATATCCAAATCATTGTGCTTTATAGGATCTGATTTTACTAAGGTTATCCAAAACCTTCATCGAATCATCAAATTGTATCAAATCCAACCTTGAGGCCTTGCCCTCATAATAAACATCAAATCAAATTTTGAGGCCCTGCCATCACATCCAACATCAAATCAAACATCTTTGAGACCCTTCCCTCACAATCAAAAAATCTAATTATTTCTCCTAGTCCTAAGTTCATCTCTCACATTTCATGTAACGCCCCTCCAGGGAACCCAAGAGGATTTAACCTAAACATGATACTATGTTTGCAGAAATTTTTTTTTAAGTTTACACACAAGAACATACAACAAAGAGGAAGCAATTACCATTTACTCACATGAACACGTACAAGCATAGATTACAAAACTCAAGGGTTCCATGACGTAGAATTACGTAAGACCAAAACTCAATGAGATATCCCTAACAAAAGATTATCATTATTAAAAATAGATTACAAAACTACATCAAAGATATAATTACAAGATTACACCTGATACCCTCATGTATACATCAAACCTACACCCTCTACACAAGTCAAAGGGTATGTGGTAATTATTTAATTACAATAAGATTACAGTTATCCAAAGTCAAGTATCACATGCGATACGATAATTAATAAATGTACAATATAGAAATGATAAGATCAAAATCTCCATCAGAGTAAGATATGTACAACAGAACCAAGGTACATCCAGCACTGGCTCACAAACGTGGAATCTCAAATGGTACAGAATCACTACCACCTATCTGTGTGAAACTATAAAAGTCTACCCCACCATGCTGAGGAGATAACAAGAAGACCCCACTCGGATATCAAACCAAAATAAAGGATCATCTAAGCAAGGGGATCATGAAAGTTCACTAACTCAAAGTGTACAAATCAAGCTATGAGGTATGACTCACTAAATCAGAGGCAACCAACAAATGTAGGAAACCTAGACTGTGTATAGGAAGGTGTCATCATATACATCTAACCCTTAAGTCTCGTCCTAGCAGTCTCTCAAGACCCTGACACTTAAGTGACCATATACAGTATCAATGACTTCTCATACAAACGAAGTCATTAACGATGCCAGACCCACACCTCGCAAGGTGAAAAGCATCTTCTCACACTCCATCTTAGCCTATACAAGCGCTCAAGCATGTGGGAGGCCTTTATCTTATTAATTCATTTTAAGTCTCTCAATGTGTTTAATGTTATCACTAGATTAAGAAACTTGCAATAATCGATCATGGCAGCCACTTGTGGGCCCTGACACATTATTGCAAGCCACACCCTATTACACATCTAGATAACCTACCCTAGGTTCACTGATCACACATACTGATCCAAAAGTGGTACAAAACATAAAATCCCAAAATCCAGTTCCTCTCAACATCAAGAACGATCACATATAAGCACAAATCAGAGTACACCAAAACACAACAACTAAAACATGTTAAGGGTCGAGTTTCAAAGGATCAACACAGAAAAACACATCCCAAAGCCTCTGGACATTTCTAAGGAAAAACTAAGTCCCAAACCCAAAACATAATGAAAACAAGCTCATAAACACGCAGATAACACTCATGCCAAACAGATAGTCCCTAATGATATCCTGACGTAAATCTGAACCATAACTAATATGAGCATCTCTTAAATAAACTTAATAATGATATCCAAAATTTATCTCTAAATTATATCCATAACTAAAAACAATATTAACTATGTAATAATCATTTACACTCAGATGAATAATCCATGATATTCGAAACACATTACAAATTCACTATAGTTATCCACTTTAAAGTCTGACAAAATGTATTAATAAAATTACATCATTAATGCCTATTTCTAGAAAAATAAACCCTTAATTACTTAAGGTTAAAATGCTTTTAACAATTAATCAAACCATCATTCAGATCATAGAACAGTCACAATAGAAGAAACAAGGTGACCAAGTTAATTAAGACTCAACACAATAATGGTCATCACCTCCAATGGTTAGATAATATAATGATCGAGAATATGGAGAGCACATACTTAACTCACAGATGCACATATGAACCAATCGTGTAATAAAAATGGTTCTGAATTTCTCACCATATATCCAAAGAGTAAAAAGTACAAATCCATAAAAATATTTCAAGTCTAAAAGCCATGACTCCCCCTAGAGCATTACTCTACCCATAAACGACCATCAACCAAAACAAAAACCTCCAAAAAAACACATCCACATAAAACTCTCATTTGCCCACATAATGCAATCATTATAATTATAATAAAATTTAATTATAATCAAAACTAGGTTATAAATTAAATTAAATTATTTATTATTCAAGTCAAAATTAAATTATAATTTAATCAATAAACTAATCTCCTTTATAATTTTAATTCAAATTATAAATTTAATATAATCTAAAACAACATAAAAATATAAATTAACTAACTACAAATAATAATAATTATAAACTAGATTAATTAATTTATAAAAAAAAACAAATTAAATTAATTAATTTTACATTAAATTAGATTACAATCTAAATAAACTAATTTAAATAAATTAAACATAAACTAAATAACTAAATAATAAACTCAATTTAAAACAAAGAATTTAAAAACGTGTTTTAAAAAAAAAACTCAAATGAGGAGGGTACGTGGCCCCAACCCCTTCTTATATTTTCCCCAAAAGTAGAAGAAAATAAAAACTTTAAAACAAAAAGTACTAATTTATATATATATTTTTAATATTAGTTGATTTAGTGGGAAGTAAAAAGGGATTAAATGAATTAATATATATATTTATAAATATATTAATATTATAAATATTATAAATGAATTAATATTTATTTTTATATATATTTTTATAAAAGGAATCTTTGTTATATTCTTTTATTTTCTTTCTTTTTTTCTATTGGTTTTTTTCTGTAATTTTTGTAAAAACCAGCAAGTTCAAACATTTTTTTAAAATTAATTTTAAGCATTTTTATTAAATAGAAAGGTAGGAACAATTAATTAAAAATTATAGAGTGCATATACGAATGCTTTTTCTTTCGTTTTTTATAGTCAAGATGAAAGACAAATTTCCTTTGGAAGTGTAAATTTCCCTGCCCTGCATCCAACATCAAATCAAACATCTTTGAGACCCTGCTCTCACAATCAAAAAATCCAATTATTTCTCCTAGTCCTAAGTTCATCTCTCACATTTCACATCTTTCATCCTCATTATCCTATCTTAATCATCCCCAATCTAGCTTAATTTTTGTAATCCATCTAATCAAGGTCTGATTCATCATCCCAATCCCCATCCTAATCATCCATCATAATCCACATCAGTGTCAAATTTTCTTTATCCAATCTCATCATTCATCCTTGATCCAATCTAATCACATCATCATCATTCTAATCCAATCCAAAACCCCTCATCTAAACATCATGAATATGGATTGGTTTCACAAAATGGTTGAGGACTTTTGAATGCTAAACCCTGATCCTCAAACTATACCTCCAACTCAACCATCCTATCAACTGCACCCATCCAACCCTTACATGCCTCACAATAATCCAACCCAGGCAACTATTCATATCTCTCACCTCAACCCACTTACCAAGTCAATCTCATATCCCCACATCCATTTACCATATCCTCTTCCATTCAACATCAAAAAATCATATCTAATCCCAATCAATCTACCATTTATTATCATTCCTCTACCTTTGACAAGTTAAATCCATCTCATTATCCTTCACCCACATATGATCGCCTTCATAGACACATTTCCCAAGGGATAGTTTTCCTTTGAAGACATATGTCCTTCCCCCTTTCTCCAAATCCATAATTCCCCTCTCCCATCCAATCCTAATCCTCCACCTAATCCCCCACATTTTGAGCTTAATATCCAAAATCATAATCCTAATCCTCTGCATAATCCTAATCTTCCAAAACTCACATCATCTTCATCCCACAATAAATTTTCCATTGATTAGATCCAAGGACTAGCAAAGAATTATAGATCCCCAAGTCAAGTTTTGCAATCTCCTCAAGTCATGAACCCATCTCCATACCCTTCGAATGAAGACATACCTCAATCTCTTAAGCCTCATGAGTCTCCCATCTCTCCATTCACCAAAGTGAGAGATTCCACCTCCCCCATCACATCACCCTCACAAGTCCAAACATGTCAAGACCTTGCTCCAAAGCATGCTAACATGGATTCATCTTCTCCTCTAGACCTAAACATCCCTCCATCTTATGACACCTCTCCATCTTATGACACCTTTGAAAATTAAGATCCCAAGCTTCCATATAAAGATCCAATTATCCTCCTTGACCCATCTCGTGATCCCATTCCTAATCAAGATCAAGACATCCCTTGCATTCCATCCATTAATGGTCCCCCTCCATGTCAAGAGTTATCCTCCACTTACCTTCCACTTAATGAAGATATTCTATGTATCCAATCCACTAATCTCCCTTCATGTCAAGATCAAATCACTCCATCTCATGATTTCATTCCCTACACTCCATTGTATGATCCAATTCCATCTCAAGATCCTACTATCCCTTCTAATCCCCCTAATGAGCCTAATCCTCCACATGATCCTAATCCTCCAAAAAATCCCATCACATCTATCCAATCCTTCCATGAACCTCATACATCTAAGCTTGGTTCCTCCACCTCCATCCAACATGGATTCCTTCTAGAACCTATAATTCCTTCCACCTCTTCTCCCCATTCACATGGAATCACATCTTGTGTTCAAATTAATAAGCATCTCATTGGAAAAATAATGTCTCAAGATGTTGGTAAACCTTCCACCCCTTCAAAATCTGAAATCCCTCCATCTAAAATCAAATGTTCCCATTCTGCATCCTCCATATCTATTTTGGGCCCTTATGTCCAACACTTCATCCCTTCCTCATCCACATCCATTTTTGGTCCTTATGTTACAAATCCAAATCATTCAGCCCTTCCATCCATTTTGGGTCCTTACATGCATCCATCCACCATATCCAATTCCACCATTCCATCACCCCAAATCCATAATAAAGATCAAAAAAGGCACACATCCTTGTATTCCTTCCAGCATTCACCCTTCATTATTTCATCCATTAACTCTCCAAACTATCTATCCGCATGCACTCATACCATTGTTATTGGAAGCAATTTGGATGCCAAAGCTAAAATTCATAAAAGCCAAAATCCACAAAAATTTAAGGATCAATATCTCATATCTAAAAGACATGTTCAAGCAAAGACAAATATGATCCAAAAAAGAGGAAAGTACAAAAGGCCACAAAGGCCCAAAAAGAAAAATTCAAAAATCATGTGGATCCCCAAGCTACTCATTGAAGAAATGGCTCTCAAAGAAAAATCCAAATTGGCATCCAACATCGCTAATCTAAAAGCTTCCTCCATTCATAAGTCCTCTAATCTACCATCTAAAAATCCCCCATCTTCCAAATCCATTTTGGGTCCTTATAGACACAAATCCACTATCCTAAGTCCATCATCTCCCTCCTTTGTTTTGGATCCTTACATCCCAAATCCATATCTTCTCTTCCATCTCCTTCACAATCTCCTCCTCCAATACTCCACCACCCTCTAAGGTGTGTTCCAATGTTGATCTTTCCAACAAATCCATCCATTTATTCACAAATCTTTCAACCACCCATCAATTATCCACCAATCCTTCCCCATCCTCCCATCCCATCAGTCAGAACCTACGTATAAACCCTTATCCCCCTCCATCCCCTCATCCGTTTAATCTCTCCTCCCACCATTCTACCAAAATCTATCAGCATATATTCAAAATTCTTTGATACATTATAACAAAAAAAAACTATCAAGGAATACCATCCATGGAACTAGTTATTTGAGTCCTTCCACCAGATTCCCATCACATATTCATTATCTTCCAAATCCACTTATCTATCCATTTACTTATCCTCATACCCTTGCACTCTACACTTGGGGAAAAGCTCGATCCATACTATGTTGCCATACATATCTTCCACATCCCATATTCACTATCCATCATCCTATCTAAGTACATCATCCTTTTCTTATCTTTGGTCTTGACTATCACATCCCTTATTTCCATCCACCCCCCCCCTAATATACTTTATCCATTATCCCAGCATTATCCATTATTCTACATAAGTCCACCTACTTTATCCATATTTGATCTTGACATCCTATCCATCTCCTCCATCTCATAGTCTGTGTACTATTTATTTCCTTCATCCTCCATCCATAATCCTATAAAACTTCATCCGCATTTCCCATGTCTTTAATCTTGATTATGGGTGTGTGCAAGATCATGAGGGGCCAAAAAGTCGCGATGTGAAATAAAATCCACTTTTCACTCATCCAAAAGAGCATGAAAATGTTTGTTGACTTTTTAGTAGGCCTGGGTGTCAGTACACCTAGGCAAACCTGACACCAAAGCACAAGCCTAATCGGGTACCTAATTTTTATGGGTACCTGATGTTTTTGGGTACCTGATTTTTTCAGGTAGTTGATTTTTTCGAGTACCTGATATTTTCGGGTACCCAATTTTTTATTTTTATTTTTTTTTTTTTTTTAATTTCTTTTTTTTCAACTTTTTTTTTCAAATTAACTTTTCTCAGACCCCTTAGGACACACTTGAGTGTTTAAATGTGTCCCTGAGGATCAAAGAGGGTCCTAGTACACCTTCTCTCGCGTTAGGACCCCTAGGAAGATCTCATGACACCCTTTTGAAACATTGGAACACTCAAGTGTATCCAAAGAGGTTGTAGGACCCCTTGGGACACACTTGATAATGACATGTAACTGATTGAATGTTTTATAATATTAAGTTGAAGATGATGCAAGACATTAAATCAGTTAATGGTTTGTATTGTCATTGATGTCAACTTGATATCATTTGTATGGTCATATACATAATGCTCAAGACTTCAAAGAATCAATGGAACAGAGGTTATGCTTTCAGCAATGCATAAAAGTCATGTATTCACTAAGTGACAGACAACACCGACGGAGTGCACACCATCGGTAAAGACAGAGATAAAGTCACAGTGATGCCCGACGAGCAGAAGATAGTGTTGCCCGATGAAGCAGAATCACAGGATGTCTGACAAGCTGAAAACAGTGTTGCCCAACGAGAAAGATCCAATGATGCCTGAGAGATGGAGATCCCGAAGCTAACTGAAGTTACACCGATGGAACTGGCAGTTGTCACCGGCGATGAACTGTAGAATTGACCGACAGAACAGAGAGATTAGAAAATGACAAAATATCTAGCTGGTAGAGATTAAGGATAGACTTAACTGGTTGTCTTATTTGTTTTATTCAACCGCAATTAAGCAATTGATTTATACAGCTGGCAAGAAGATAACTACGAGATAAATCAAGAGTTAAAGTCATAAATCAATTTGGTTGGATTATTTTTC
Organism: Thuja plicata; assembly: GCA_018584345.1. Lineage (NCBI taxonomy): Eukaryota > Viridiplantae > Streptophyta > Pinopsida > Cupressales > Cupressaceae > Thuja > Thuja plicata. The sequence continues at coordinate 3,556,964 of MU224692.1, forward strand.
ACGCCAAGAATCAAGAATCAAGAATTAAGGAATATTATGTCTATATAAGAGACAAGAATAATCCATTTTCACATGCAATCAGATACACGGGAGAGTGAATTGAAAGAAGATGTTGAAGAGAAACTAGTGAAGGTTAAGCTTCATGCAGTCCTGATCAATCAAGCTAAGGGAGAGCTAAAGAATTCTGCAGACACCGACGAACAGTGAAGCACAGCATCACAGAGAAGAAAGTGTGAAGTACAAAGGAACTAAATTGATACATCTATCAGAGAGGTAGTGTAAGTAAATAGATCTGAATATCTGCAATTCAAAGTTGCATTAGAAATAGGTCATTGTGTTTCAGTTTAACCATTGAATCATTAAGTCTCTTAACAAACCAGGACTTAACCATCTTCAATAATTGAGGTATATCCTAACAAATTACTAAAAAGGTTGATTCATGATAGTAGCATCGGTCTTACCTAAAGCCTATTGATAGTCTAAGGAGGTTGATTCAAGGATGGTAGTAAGATTAGCATAAAGCCTATTGACAGTCTAGAGGCTGATTCAAGGATGGTAGTGTAGATGCCAGATACTTAGTGACAACCTATGTATAAAAATCCTCTAACAAGGTCGCACTTAACAGTGTGTTTGTAACCTTTAACAGGGTTGGCTCCTAACAGGGCTCACTTCAGAAGAGTGAAATTTGGGGTACCGATCCCAGTGGTTTTTCCCTTAACAGGGTTTCCACGTTAAAATCCATGTGTTGTGTGTATGGTTTATTACTTTATTGTTTTACATTTCACATATGCATTTCTAGATTGATTGGTATACTCTGCATATTTACTAAGCATCGGTAAATAAGTTTTATTGCTTATCGGTTATCAAGGAGAAGAAGGACAGACAAGGTAAACCGATAGACGGTTATTTATTTCAAGTATTTCAAAGGCATACATCTTGTAGGGACTTAATAATCTGAGGTGTATTAATTGGTGGATTAAAGGTTAAAGGATAAATTTTTGAGGCCACTGATTCAC
>MU224692.1:3587135-3603393 GCA_018584345.1 Thuja plicata
TAAAATAGTAAGGTTCACTAAAACTTTAATAACTTTTTTGATTTTAGGTTTTTGAAAAAATGAATTATATGTGACCAATCTACATAGAATTCTATTCAAAATTTTAAAAAAAAATTCTCAAAAAAGTTAAATTTTCATCAAATTATGGTGGTCGTACACGAGAGATTTTGAAAATTTACTTTATAGTCAATTAAAAATTAATAAAAAAAAAATATTCAATTAAAAAAAAAGAAAAAATATTTTGACCAATCTTTGATGTGTTAGGTACCTTCCCCCAAAAGGATTTAGAAAAATTCATTTATTTACTTCAAAATAGGGTGGTCGTACACATGCGGGGTATGGTCCTGAAACAGGCATTTTGAAAAAGAGGTTTTTAAACATGCCTATTAAATATATTTTCTACTATGTGGGTATTTAAATAAATTACATATTTGAAAAATAGACTCTGAGCACTAAATTTTCTATTAGTGGATTTTTTTGATAAACAATCTCTAAGTGCCTCAAATTTTGACATCAATTGACAGACAACTTGAAAATCAGGGAAAACACTTCCACTTTTTGCCCAAAAAGTGGACTCAACTTCTTGCTGGCACCCTCAACCGAAAAGAGTCGGTAACTCATATGTTTGGGATTACAACATATGGGCAAATTGTACAGCATGTGGAAGATTTGGTCACATAGCTGCAAACTGCATGAGACAATGGACAAGAAAGTCTAGGAGCTAGACTAACCCCGGAATGGCATGTCTACAATGTCATAAAGTTGATCATCTAAAGAAGGACTGCAGAGACTGAGTGACAGAGACCATCACCTTTCCAATGGAAACACCATTAAAGACATCAAGAAGATGAGAAACAAAATGTGGAGGAAAGCTACAAACACTGATGAAGCTGGACCGAGCAATGCAATTGGTGACACCTTATCCAATGGATCTAGTGACATCACCACCCCCACCTAAGTAGAACAAGTAACTATGGAAATACATTATACCAAGTTATATTTTGCATCAGTTCCATTACAGATAGTTAAAATACCAAATCAACATGATTAAAGATGCACTATGGTATTACTTGCTACAATTTTGTGAAAATAATCTTGTCGGTCAATAGATACCGAAATGCATCGGTGTACATACAGAGCTAAGTTTTCAATAATCACCGAGCATTTTCGGTTAACAAACAAAAAGCAAAGTTGCTAGTGTAAACCGAGATCCGTCATTAATTATGTTGTCTTCACCATACACCAAAATTTGTCAGTGAACGTAACAAGTTGACAGCTGCTCCAAAGCATCGCGTTCTCACCGAGAATGTTATTTTTGTATCACCCGACGACTCTGTCTTCACACATAGAGAAGTGGTTAAGAATTTATGACATGACTTAGGGCAAAGTTGATAAATAGACAATGAAAGGGTTTCATTATTCACGTAGCGACTAGAGCGAAGAAGCAGACCGAAACCAGAGCATGAAGCGACCAGATTGCATAGCGACTCCAACCCTGTTCACAACACTCAGAAAGATTCCCAGCATTCACAGAAGGTTGAAGTAAGTAACAACAATCACTGAAAACTCCATTTTAATTTACAAAAAAAAAACCCTAAATTCTGAAACGATGGCATCAACTTCAAGAACATCCAAGATCAAGAATGATACGAAGAATAAGGTCAATCTAATCAAGAATTCCACTTGTGAAGAACCTCATTACAAGATCTGTCCCGAGGTTGCTTCACAACATGACAATATTGGTGCATTCTCCAGTATACCAGCTAGGGTTTTACTTGTTGAAGACGTGCGAGCTTACATTCACTGCAAGATCGCAGAAATAGGAGACCTGGAAGTTGAGAAAGCTTTCAAAAAGCTTTGCAACGATGATGGAACAATAAAAGAAGAACATAAGCACATTGAAGTAAAAGGGCTCACACATGCCCTACTATTCCTGAAGGAATTCAAAACTGAATGGATTCAGTTAGTACTAAGCAGAATACATGACCGAAAGATATGGCTAGATGAGCCAAAACCAATAACCAGGGATGTATACACGTTTTTACCGGTTATCCCATAACCGATAAAGTTAAAGCCCTAAAGCACCAACCTATTTAGCTGACATTGAAAAGAACACAGGAGCAGCATGGGATGGAAGAGGATTAAAGGTATCCACCATCAAAGATGATGAAATGAAATTTGGAGCATGTGTCTTAGGATAAAAGTTCTTTCAAGCTAGCAGGATGAACAGTATTGCATCTGAAGCAGTGGATATAGTATACAAAGTTTTCAAGAAGGGACTGCAGTTGGATCTGTCAGAACTTATGCCAAGGCAATTAGATGAGAACATGAAGACAATCAGGACTGCAAAGTCCAACTCATGTAAGTTTGGTTCACTCATCATGTGCATATTTTTTTATTTTCAAGAAACCTTCCCATCTATAGGCAATGTCAAATGGGACACTACCCGACCAGTGACCACAGAGATAAGTGAATTCATCAAGACACTAGGAGACAATTTTGAATTAGTCATGGATGAATATTTTGCTAGATTCAAAGAAAGAATGTAGAAGACAGTAAGGATTCCAGATCAATTAGTAGAAAAGTACAAAAATGAAATATGTTTTATGGTGGACACTGACTACACCTATATCAAGCCAGTTGCACTGAGAAAAGCATGGTTGGCACCACTTGACTATGAGGTTAACATAGATCAAGCATCAAATGTTATTGAGGCATTGATAAATGAACCATTGGATAAATCACAACCCAAGTTTGGAACTTATGAGGAAGCCAAAGAAAGGATAAAAATTGGCTTAGTTGTGAAAAATATTGACAGGAAGAAAGATAAAATGGTTAAGAATTTGAAGAAAAGGTTGTTGGTAACAGAAGCGGAAACAAAACAAACCGAGGTTCATTCACCCATCGGTGAAGCTGACAAGGAGAGTGAGTCAGAATCCACAGAGTCTGATACACCACCTCCACCAGCAACAAAGAAACCAAGGACTACTGGTGCATCTAGGACCAGGAGTCAAACAACAAAGGATGCAAGTCCCTCACCGATCAAGAAAGGTCAAGTGAGGACATATAAAAGGAAGCCCCAAACAGGGAAAAAGGGCCCAAAAAAGAAGAAAGTTCCTCAGAACTAGGGAAGACATTGAGGACACTGAAAATGATGAACAATCTGTACAAGCTGTCAAGAACACACTTCCTTCTACAATTGATGAGGTATGTGCTTCTATTATAAAATCAGGTACAACAAGTGATCGCAAGATTAAAAACTGGCTAACTCTGGACACTGAGGACCAGAATAAGATAGAGGAGTAAATTATCACAATGATGTGTGCATTCAAGTATGTTCCAATATAATTGGAAGATAGGATGCCAAAAGAACTTATGAATAGATTATTAGCAAAATGGACATTTGCATTACATTCTAAGAAACATATAAGGGAAAGAGCCCTAGTTTCTGTCATGCCACTCGAATCTAAAATGGAGGAGATTGAAGAGATAATGAAGAAAAACTCCAAAAGGTTCTCACCAAAGTTAAGAGCCTACCAAGTTCTTCAAGGACATCTAATTGAGCTAGACAGGAAGAGTGAGGCTGAATGGAGAAAGATACTTCATATACCTAAAAAGGATAGAAGTCCCAAGCCACAAATAACTCTTACCGACAAGCAACAGAATAAAGATGATCAGGCTAAACAGAGTCCCGAACATATTCTTATTACTGATGAGGATGTTAATGAAGAATCATTGAACACGAAAGCCAACAAGGATATGGACATTGCATATGAAACATGGCCTGATAATACAATCCTTGAGATTACCAAAACAAATCATATAGATGAAGTACAGAAAGATGAAGATGTCACTGTTTTCCAAGACCAAACCAACAAAAAGGACACAACAACAAATTTTGCACAGGTAGACACACCAAGACATGTACCACTATTGATACAAGCTATCAATATAATCTCAAAAAAGGAGAAGTCACCTGATAAGAAAATAGGAACTCCTGAGGATGCAGGGGAAGAAGAAAAGAAAGAGACAAACGATGAATAGACCGTCACTGGTGGAAAACAAATGTTACAAGTGTACATCACACACAGAAATATGGTGATCACACAAAAAAGGATACACAAATGAATGCTTGGTCATAAGGCCTTTTTGTTGATTTTATATTTGTATTTCAGTGGAGCCTACTCATGATTTCCTTGATCTTCAATATCTTGGTATATTTTGAATGGTGTATATTGGAATACGTGTCATTTGTGGAATGATCTTTTTGTGGGTACTTTTAGTGTATTTTTGTTGCTTACGTAGTTATGGTTATGTATGCCTCGATAGGGGCAGGGTCTTGTACACTTCCACCAAGTCCCTAATCAAGACTTGGGTGTATTATGGCTTCCTCATGAGTGTCACTACATTAGTTCCACCATGATTCTTGATCTACATCTATGCTCCCAAATCTACCTTGTTTGTCCAAGAGTTTAGTCCAAGAAAAGGAGTCATCTCATCCACTTTGTCTAGCATGTGATGCATACCTCCTCTTTCAAAATCAAACTAGGGTTTTCTCTCTGATATTAACACAATACAATTTCAAAAATCTCATGTAGTTAGGATGCATTAGTTAGTTTCATTTAGCATTCTTGCAATCGGCATTATGAGGCTCCTATTTATTCACTATTCCTCCATCCCAATTGGAGTATCATGTTCCCGATCTACTCTCGGTGTACCCTGACCCCCCACGGAAGTGTCTCGCAACACGAACTAATTTTCCCTTTTTTTTCTCTTCCTCCTTCCTTTTTTCGAGAAAATTCTACAAATTTTAGTTTTTGCATTAGTTAGTTTCATTTAGCATTCTTGCAATCTGCATTATGAGGCTCCTATTTATTCACTATTCCTCCATCCCGATTGGGGCATCGTGTCCCTAATCTACCCTCGGTCTACCCTAACCCCCCCACGGAAGCGTCTCAGGGCACCAACTAATTTCCTCTTTTTTCCTCTTCCCCATTTCTGCCTTCTGTTGAAAAAAATTATAAAATTTATTTTTTGTATTATTTTTTCGAGGGGGCATAATCTCCCACAAGAATTATTTTTCTCTCGGGGGCATTATTTTCTTTGACGCGATGTCGTCCTCGATGCCACATCAAAGAGGGGCAAAATGTAGATGTCTAAAAACGTCCCTTAGCACTCCTATTAATTAAATTAAATTAAATTAATATTCCCTCGTAACATTATAGTTAATTTTAATTAATTGATTATATTTGTTATATTCTCCTACCTATTTAATTAAATCTGGTTCATCTCCTATGGTATCTAAATTTAATTTAAATATCCCTCCATTAAACCCCCCTTTAAATAAATTTTAATATATTTATTCCCTCCACATTCTAATATTCTACTAAGTTATGATTAATCTAAATCTAATTTGGATTAATCTTAAACCCACCTAAAAAGTCTAGATTCTTAATCTATACCCATCACTATCCCCCTACGCCTACTCTAATTAATCTTAGATTAATAAGACTAATTTTATAATTCCTACAACAATTAACCTCCTAATGGTGCTCACACAACACCCCTCCTATGGAAGTTGTCCATTCCCTTTGCCTAAAATGGCCCAAGCCATTTCTCTTCCATCTTGTCTCCCCTTTCCTCTTTGGAAGATGCTCAACATGTGACTCACTTTGGGTCTCTCACCCTCTTACACTTGTCATTGAGCCATCATTTTCAAAAGTTGCTCACACATGTGTGAGCAACTCTCCCTCTTGCATGATCACTCATTTATCCCATTTAGAAAATGTGCATGTCACATGAGATCCACCTCATCCAAGCCCTCCACAAATCTATAAATAGGAGGCCTCACTCCTTGCAAATGATCTCTCATTTTATGCATTGTTATCATGTTAGTATTGCTTTATAATTTCGTAGTTTATTTACATGCTTTTCAATCTTAGTTCATGGTTGAAGCTAGAAATCACATGCTATATTAATGGTGGAAGCTTGAGGCAATTTCTTCATACTTGTGCTTGAGTTCTTCATCAATCCAGTAGTTTGCATTATAGGATCAATCATCTCAAGCAAGTAATCAATAGTGGGATTTAAATATTGTGTGGGGAGAGCACACCCACAAAATCTCTAAGAGAAAATCAAACAAGTCTTTGGTGCACTTGTTTCAGCTCATCAGAGGTTATGGAAGAAGTTTTGTGTAGGAACTAAGTTTTAGATGCGTTAATGTAACTTGTATGCTTTTTATCTCTAACATTTGCACGTTTGAGCTTGTTCCACACAGGTTGGTTTCAACCGCATACAAGAGGTTGAGTGTGTCATATCTCTTAAGCAGCTTATTGAATAGACTTAACATTAGTATGAACAATATGGGATAAAGAACTAGGAGATCTATCATTATGTAAAACACAATAATAATATAGATCTAACCCAATTTTAAGATTAAAAGAATTAATGTATTGTTTGATTAAGGAGATATCCAAATGCATAAATTGTAGCACTATGATATGAACACATACAACCAAGATCTAAATGTCAAATGCATACATAATCCACACAAAAGGGGTATCCAACAATCACATCAAAAGAAGGTATCATGCGTGAAAGCAGCAAGTTCACCAAAATGTATAGCGGAAAATTGTGAGCAATGCTAAGGTAGAGATCACTCACCAAGGTCCTATAATATACATTGTGGAAAATAGACAAACCCAGCCTCTTTGTATCCAAGCTTGATTAGCATAATGCAAGATGAAGGGATGCAAATGCAAAACCTAGATGCAAAGGGAGGAGGATAAGACATATTTATGCTATTAAGGAATTAATGGATTTCACTAATTGATTAATGAACAAGTACAGATCTGAAAAGTAACTGAAATGACTAAGGCAATAACAGATCTGAAAGAAAAATGCAAGAAGGAAGAAAGATTTGTGCACCTTGAAAGGAATTAGGAGGATATGAACCTTGAAACTGCAATTTCCAGTCACAGACTGAAACCGTTTTGGATCTGGGTCCCTGGCACTTGTAACTCTCGACTGTAAAATTTTGAGCCTCCAAGGAACAAGTCAAATTTTTAGGTACAAGTCAAGATTTGATTGCACCTCTATGTTGGCGACTGTGTACTTTTTGATTCTGATCGCTAAGATGACACTGAAAATGTTAGAATTTATAGAATCCTATCACCAAGATCCATTGTATGCAAATAACCTGTTACAAAAGCAAAGAATGGAGACAATACAGAGATTGATCTGAAAGATGAAATATTCATTCAGAGAGGGAATACAAATTACAAAGAGATCAATCCTTATAAAGGAGATCGAAAACTAGAAGGTGGAGAAACCTAGGTTGCATGATAATAATTAACAAAGAATTAATTATTATATGCTTAAATTTTAGCTTAAGTGAACTAGAGATAAAAAGGTGATTGAATAACTAAATCAATAATGATTTAATTAATAAGTGAAAATACCTTTTTACTCTAACACCACACCTTAAGATAAACTTAAAGAGAAGCTAAATTATATATAAACAACTACTGAAAGAAGGAAATTTGGGTCCAGACAACAAGGTTTGATCAAGTACCTAATCACAACCAAATCTCTGTAAAGTGGAGAAAAACATAAAACCACATGGGAAAAAACTCTACTCCAAAAAGAGATAGAAAAAGAATGGAGAAAAGAAATGGCTCAAGAGACTCTCTCAAAACTATAAGTACAACCAACCCCCCGATGAGAGAGGATCGAGACTCAAAAGCCCCCCAGAATGATACAACACTTGTGTCGATGATCGAACCGATGTGGCTCCAATGTGGAAGAAACAAAAGCAAGGGACAACGAAGAGGAAGCCTTGAATGTGAGGTGAAACTGGAAGGCCTAGCTGATGCTCAAAAAAGAACGCATGAGACTTCTATAATGGAATCTCCAATGAAGGTGGGCCAATAGATGTGTTGAATCTAACATCTAAGAGGAGATGAATGTCCTTTGATATGTCCTCAACAACTGGACTAGGTAGCTCGATGCATGGAGCGATGATGTTAGGTAATGTTGAAGAGGAATCATGCTGAACATATATAAACTCAATAGGAGGTGGAGGTGTAAAAGATACAACACCGGTCTCAGGAACAAAACATAAGTTCAAGTGACTCGACTTCACCTCAATAGGCTCTCGTGAAAAAGGAGAGTTATTCTCTGACAATGGAGATGGTGGACCAAAATGAGAGGAGTACAAGAGGGAAGAATGATCAACTGTCCATGTTGCAACAATATTGCATGTCTCACTGTCTCTGATGTGTATTGAATCTGGAGTGAACTCACTTGTCTTCCCTGTCCCACTGTGAGTAATCTAATAAATTGAGAGAATATTAGAGGACAAAAATGGAACACATAGTACATCATAGTATACACCATCATCAATGTCAATAGAACCTTTCTCACATACAGTCATAATAGTGTTATTCCCCATCAAAATGTGTGGGGTAGGAGAAGCTTCAAAAGATGAGAATAAATCCTAAGAAGATGTCATATGGTGTGAAGCACCTTAATCCAATAGTCGTCTAAAAGAGTGTGGATAGTCGTTGCACATAATGCATGACCCTTTCTGTTGTCTCATCCATCTGTCTGGAATGATGATGAAGACGACTTGTGAGAAGTAGAAGGAATATCAGTGTTGCTCTTCTGAAGAAGAGTTGTCAAATCAAAAATTTATTTTGCATATCCATCTATTTTCTTCTCATAACAATGAGACTCATTATGATTGGGCTTTTTACAATAAGCACGCTTAGGTCTTCCTGTTTTTTATTGTCCCCCTTGGGAGAAGGTGGGCCAAAGGTGTGCTGAGAATTTGAATCCTTCCTAGACTCTGTGGTCAATTATATATGTTTATGCTCTAGCTTCCCTAAAGATGGGTGAGCTACTAATGCATGGTTCTTTGATCTTGTGAGAGAATCAAGCTGAGATAGTTTTGCCTGCTCACGAGTCAAACAATCACAGAACACATCAAATGTAGGCATGTTGAATCGCGGACCCAAAGCATCCATGGTAGAATGGAAGGTAGAAGAGAATATATTAAAGGAACCACGAAGCTTAGAAAGAATCACGTAAATGCACTTTGTATTTTATTTATTCTTTCCACAACCCTGCAAGATAGAATTGATAGATTTGAATTTCATTAGGAAATCCCGAATAGAAGAAAATGTCTCAAGACCTAAAGCTGTCAATTTGATCTCAATTTGCAATGCCCTGAACTTGTTGACTGTGCCAAAGAGAGTCTGAAACTTCTCTCGTATATCAAGAGGGGTGTCACATCCATCAAGATGGAAAAGCAAACTATCTGAAACATGTAGAAAAAGTACACCCATGGCCTCGTCCATCTTATTCCAGTGTTGCATGACCTCGTAAGGACAAGTCAAGACTGGTTGAATGGTGTCTAAACAAGACCATAACCAGCGTGACTGAAGAAGTTAGGTCATACATGATTTCCATATATAGAAATTGTGAGGAGTGAGAAGCTCAACTAATGTTGAATATGCCATTATAAAGAGAGATAGTACAATATATGTTTTAGAATAAATGAGAAAAATACCCGATCAATTTCTCTATAAAAAGTCCCAGATTTGAAGAGAGCTCATCAAGACCTTTCCGATGCCTATTTATGAGCAAAAAACAGTCTATATGCTCATTCTGGAGGCCTGGAAGCGCTGAAAAGAAGTTCTCTCTTTGACTAGCAAAATGTCAGTAAAACAACAAAATCAGAAAATTAAACCTCTGCCAAAATGTCTGCCTCGGAAAGAGCTTTCCTTCGATATAAGAAAATCCAAAAAAGACCTCCATACGCTCCTGTTAGAGCAAAACAAATCGAAGAGAGCTCCAAAACAAGAAGAACTTCAAGTGATCTCAGCTAAATCTAGCGAAGATCTGCTAAATCTGGCAATGCCACTAAATATGGCGGGACAGCCAAAATTTTGGCCAAAAATGGCCGAGGTACCAAAAAATATTTTTTTTCTACACCTCGATATGTGTGTCAAAAATAGGTCCTTACATGCATAAAAAATTGCCTTGAAAATGCAATTGTGTCCAAATTAGACGTGCCTTATATGGAAATAGGGGTTTTTGGGCCTTTTGAGCGCAACCATGAAGTCAAGTTGTGCCCAAAGTGCTCCAAAAATAGCTCCCTCCCAGAATTACACAAAAAACTCTGTAACTTGAAACCCTCGGAGCTCCAAGAATTCTTCAAAAAGTTAGGAACAGACTACAACAGCAAGGCTCTGATACCATGTTAGAATTCATAGAATTCTATCACCAAGATCCACTGTATGCAAATAACTTGTTACAAAAGCACAGGATGGAGACAAGACAGAGATTGATCTGAAAGATGAAATATTCATTCAAAGGGAATACAAATTACAAATAGATCAATCCTTATAAAGGAGATCAAAAACCAGAAGGTGGAGAAATATAGGTTGCATGATAATAATTAACAAAGAATTAATTATTATATGCCTAAAGTTTAGCTTAAGTGAACTAGAGATAAAAAGGTGACTCAATAATTAAATCAATAATGATTTAATTAATAAGTGAAAATACATTTTTAGTATAACAAAAAATACACAAATCTAGCTCAACAGATCCCGAAACATGTTCCTGCATGCAGAAAGAAAGGAAAATTGTTTATGGAAGGGGGCTTGCCTTAGTAAAGCCCCAGTTTAGGAATTAACCTTGAAATTGATATGTAAATGCAAATCTAAAAAAGGAAAGGAAGGTAAATGTTTTTTATTCACCTTGTATAAAACCCTCATGAATGGATGTATCAAACGCACAAATTCATGAAGATGCTTGCAATTGAACTTGGAATGGAGATGCAGGGAGATCAAGGATGTTCTCACAATGTATGAGATCCATAATCAACATCTCTAGATCATGAATGTAGTTATGCCACTTGAGAAGATCTCTACTTGGCCATCATGGGAGAGAAATCTTGCATCAAAGGAAGGAGATTGGCATGCTTAATTGGATCTAGGAAGAAGACTTGGAGACCTTGGATGGATGCCTTGCCTTCACCACTTCAATGCTTCAATGCTTATGCTTGCATAATCTTGGCATAATTGCTTGATGTATGTTCTTATGTTCTTGTGTGATGCAAAAAGAGGGGATAGAGCATCCTTTTATACTCATTTTGAGATTCAAATGCGGGCAGACTGACCAGAAAAAGAAATGAAAAGACATAGGAGAAGGGGCCGACATCGGGCTCCGGGCCCAAACAAGGCAGACCCATAGGGGGTGAAGTCGAAGTTTGACCTCGCCCCTAGGGGTGCAGTCAAACTTCGACTATACCTCTAGGTAAAAATGCCTAGGGCATAGTGGAGACCTATTGGGGAATATAAAAAAAACTGGGAAAAGAGGAAGGAAAGCATAAGCGATAGTCAAATCTTGAAATCGCCAAAATGGGGTCAATAGGTCCTAAAAGATATCCAATTATGTGTGTGTGTGTGTGTGTGCGCACACGCGCGCAAAACAACTTTCTCAAAGTACGACAAGTACATTACAAGGAAAATCTAGCATCTCGCAAACATCTCGCATGAAAGAGATTCAATTTTATATGGTGTAGAAGAAATTTGAGAGTGCTTGATTCGAGCATGCGGGGATAATATTCAATGTCGTTTCTCAACAGAATTTAAAGTAAACACTTGCACAAAATTGGGATGAATGGATTAAGAGATTAAATGTGGAATGAATGGATGAAGGTATTTTAATGACATCCATGAGACCCAACAATCTAAGGCACTAGAAAACACCAAATTTAATATGTTTTCAAGTTCTTTTTCCATGTTTGCTCTTTAGTTATGATTTGTGAGTATGACACTAGATTTGTGAAGCTTTGCCTCTTCGAGAAGCTCATTCGGACTATTCCAGTTGTCTACCTTTCAATCATTTTCAAATTGCTAGTGAATATCTTCATATGCTACACACTCTTCGATGAAATGTCATTCTAATTCTAATTCCACCACTCCCTTGCTGCAATAAATGCAAATCCTTTCAATGGGCAATTTCCATCTACCAATTTCATATCTCAAATGATAAGAACTAGTCCTCAACTATACATGTAAAATTTTAGCCTCTGCTTTAATCATAAATCTCAAATAAACTTTTCCATTGTGCTCTCACATGGGATTAAATTTTGACATAATATTTCTTTTTCCCTACCTATATGTTTTGTAACACCCACTTTTTACAATCATACAAATTTATGATTGTACTAGCTTACAAATATTTCTTTGCACTACCATCTTGAGCTCGAGAAAAGATTTCTGCACCTTTTTAATCGAAATTTAGAGACAAAATAAACCCCGTTTGGAATTATTATACTTAATGTCACTATTTTATAACCCTATTATCATTTGTTTGTAAACTGTCATGAGGGATGATTTGAAATGTTGACGCACACAATTACAACCGAAAACATTAACTAAAAACTATTATGTTTCTATTTAATGGACTTACTCGGGCTAACCAAAACGGGCAAAAACTCTCAGTTATATTTAATCATATTAGCGTTGTTCATATTAACCAACTGTCCCAGAGACCAAACTAGTCTAATTCATTATCCTACGCTTTTCCATAATTTTGGTAAATTTTGAAACACCCGCAAATCCTTAATGAACTCTTCGGCAAACCGTCAAACACCCGCATGTTTATTAAAAACCTTTTTGTTAAACACGAGATATTTAATAACTTGCAAGTTATTACCAGGTTCAGATAAAACCAAACTTTAAATACATTCATTTTTGCAATTTCCCTTCATTCTGTTTTTCAAATTCAGAAGTTTGCAATGTACAAGTGCACTGGACAATTGAAAATCAAATATTCCAACGTTGCACTGAACAAAAATTGTAATTGATTGAAAACTTGAGATCCATTTAGAGTTTTGCTCACTCCAAAGTTAACAATTTGTAGTGGCAACAATGAACAAACTTCACTAAATTACGTATTGTTCGCTTCTATATCCATGCATTATGTTTTGGCATGAAATAAAAAAGACAATTTATTTCCCCTAAAGCTTGCTTTATTTTTTCCTCTTATAAACCCAAACAATTAAATTTCGTTTACACTCCCAATTTGTCTTCTTAATAGAATGCCTACCATCGTCTTAACTTCAATCATTTCCTCCCATAACCTACTTCCCAATTGCATTCCCATACCATACACCCACATATCCAGAAAAAGTGATACTTCCAAATAAATAAAATTACACCATAGTTCATGACAAGCACTTCTAATACAAAAGACATTCCCTCCATTTTAATTTGAAATGCTCTACTTTGTACTAACTAAACATAATTTTCCAAGACCACAAACCCATGGTAAAAATTACTAATATGGCAGCAGTTTTTAAATAATGAAGATAATAAATTTGATCACATTTTAATAGATATCATAACTTTTGTTTCCAGAATACAAAAGAGAATTTACGACAATCCAAGGACCTGTTTTAATTCTAGCGTAGAGCAAATACTCGATATATATTAGATTGCCAAAATAAAATGATAGATGGAAATAATCACATTTAACATTCTTGTAATACAATTGATGGGAAAAAAGAACTTATTGTCAGCCGACTGAATGTTAGCATTGATACAAACAGTCAGACAAAATAAACGCCTTTTACACCTTATGAACTTTCAAGTCAAATAAAGATTCAGTCTTCAACAGGTCCCTTAGAAAACTGTACAAGAGCTTCTAACTCAATTCACCACCATGTATCTATACCACAAAAAAATCTTATAGTTAAATGTTTACTCCCAAAAATCCAAAACAAAAACTAGCACTTCCCATATTGTTTAAAACCAGCCGCAATGGGAACTCAGAATTTAAATTCAAGATTTATTAACAGCCAATGCCACTGCTTTTATGTCACTGATACATGATGACTTCGTTAAAGCATAGCCTGATTTAATCAGAAAAGCTATTCAAGTAGACGATACATCGTGATTTCCTGTTGCTTGAAGTATCTCCTGTCTTCCTCATCTACCAGAACCAGATTCAAGTAGTATTTGACACTGAATTTGTTGTTAATGTTTCGGTAAGTCGGTGTCAGCTCATAAGGACTTAAGAATAATCTTATAGGAATTGATTCCCCTGAAGAAAGAAAAAAGCTTTTAGTTTATACATTCATCATGTTACATTCACGTCAGCGCATCTGGTCTTATATATACATTTAATTTCATTGTTACATGCAAAATAGCAGATATGTTTAATCTTTCATAGCATTGGCGTTGGAATGTGCAGCTATAATGAAAAGGTAAAAACAGAAAGCACCTTACATAGAAAACATCTAAGCATATTTTTAATCAGCATAAATAAAAATCCCTCGAACCTATAGTAAGTTTTCCTTTGTTTTCTAGAACATGGTAGCAGAGTAATTTTTCATGCCAAAAATAAGAATCAAACAAATGCACAAGTAACTAAGATGCTGTTTAGTCTCAACCATAGACAATCACAAGCAAGGGTTAGCTTGATGCTAGGGTGTCTACGCCAAAGTAACGAGAATCACCATGAAATCGCCGGTTTGGCAATTCGATTCAGCCTGGCCGATTTTTTTTAACTGGTGAATCAGATTGCCGACTTTTTGGGCATGAATCACCTTAATTGCCAATTCACCGATTCATGCAAAAAATCGCCTGAATCACTTTCGTGAATCGGCAGAAATCGGCCGCGCGGCTTCAAGTAAAGTCAAGTCAAAAATATTAAAAAAACACATTTTTTTTTATCTTTTTGTGTCTTTCCTCTTTGTTTTAACCCTTAAGGGTCTTCTAATTGCTTAGCATGAGTAGAAGAGAGGGAAAGTGAGAGAGAAGAGGAGAAAAGAGAAACCACAAGTTTGCAACCAGCAAGAAGGAAGAGCACCAAAGAGATCAAAAAAAAGACCAGCAATATGATCCAGAGAGCAGTGATGAAGAAAATACTTCAGAAGGGGAGTCTGGTGAGGATAAGACCATCACACAACTCAAAGATATTGAATAGGCAATAACTTTCCAAGTGAGGGGTGTGATACAGGGGCAGTGAGTTGTTTCATTGATAGACACAGGAGCCACTAACAATTTCATTGATGAAAGCTTTGTCAAGAAGAGAGGACTACAAACAGAAGAACACGAGGGGTTTAGGGTGATTGTAGCCAGTGGAAACAAGCTACAGAGCACCCGCATGATTCCTAACCTTCATATGTAGATAAGTGTATATGAGATCGTAGGTAATTTTATGTGGTAGACATGGATGATTATGATGTTATACTTGGTATGACTTGGATGAAGTCCCTAGTAGAGTTCACTTTCAATCTGGCGAAATTGGAGATTAGGTTTGAGCATCAGGAAAGGAAAGTGGTCCTCAAAGGATTGTCAGATGGTAGACTCAAAGTGGTTTCACTTAAGAGAATGCAACGGTTGTTCAGACATGATAAGGTGGAGTGGGCAGCAGAATGTCTTGTTATGCCTACAGTTTCAGAGCAACAGGTTAAGAGTTACCATCTGGATGTACAGAAGGTAATATCTAGGCACACTAAGGCGTTTGATAGCATTCCGCATGGAGTCCCTCCTAAGAGGGGTATTCAGCATGTGATAGAACTAGAAGAGGGGACGAAACCTGGGATCACCAATCCATATAGACATCCGAAGAAACACAAGGATGAGATTGAGAAAGCAATTAAGGAGTTGTTGGAGACGGGTAATATTAGGCCTAGTAAGAGTTTGTTTGCATCAATAGTTGTATTAGTAAAGAAGATGGTGCTATGCATGTGCATCGACTATAGGGCTTTGAAACAAAAAGACAATCAAGAATAGGTACCCCATACCTAGGATAGATGAGCAGCATGTAGCCTGTTATTTCACCAAGATTGACTTACAGTCAGGATACCACTAGATCAAGATGAGAGTCGAGCACATAGAGAAGACAGCATTAGAAACCATTGCGACCAGTTTGAGTTCTTGGTAATGCCATTTGGGCTTACCAAAGCCCCTGCCACATTTCAGAATTGTATGAATCAGGTGTTTAGGAGGCAGTTGCAGAAGTTTGTATTAGTCTTCTTTGATGACATTCTGATTTTTATACTGGAGCACTTGGAGGAGGTCTTGAGTATACTGGAGAGTGAGTCAATGTTTGCCAAGGAATCAAAGTGTGAGTTTGGCATGACAGAGCTTCTATAGCTTGGACACATCATTAGTGCAGGAGTGAGGGTGGATCCAAAGAAAATTAGAGCCATCATTGAATGGCCAACTCCAAC
>MU224692.1:3615172-3638480 GCA_018584345.1 Thuja plicata
GTTAAATACAAAGCTGATGGAACCTTAGACAAGTATAAGGCTCGTCTTGTTGCTCGTGGGTTCTCACAAAAGGAAGGCATTGACTATGAAGAGACCTTTGCTCCTACAGCCAAAATGAGTACCATACGGCTTGCTCTTGCCTTAGTAGCTCAGTTTGGGTGGAAAGTCCATCAGATGGACGTTAAGAGTGCCTTTTTGAATGGTGACTTGCAGGAAGAGGTCTACATGACGCAAACTCCTGGGTTCAAGGTTGCTGGTCAGGAACACAAAATCTGTAAACTTGTCAAAGCTCTCTATGGTCTGAAACAAGCCCCTCGGGCTTGGTACATGAAGATTGATAAATACTTAACTGATCAAAGCTTTCAGCTAAGTCCATCCGATTCAAATTTATATATCAAACATGTAGGTGATGATATATTGTTTACAGTTGTCTATGTGGATGATTTAGTCATTACTGGTAGTTCAGAACATTTGATCACTGAAATCAAACAAGATTTGTGTCGCACCTTTGACATGACAGATTTGGGACTCTTGCACTATTGTCTTGGAGTTGAGGTTTGGCAAACTGAGCACAGTATCTTCCTTTCTCAGTCCAAATATGCCAGAAATCTTGTGGACAGATTCAGAATGCAGGATTGCAAACCTGTCTCCACTCCTATGGAACCAGGGCTCAAATTGTCATCTCAGTCAGCTTCACCTATTGTTGATGAATCTTTGTTTAGACAACTAGTGGGCAGCCTCATTTATCTTACTGCCACTAGACCTGACATTAGTTTTGCAGTCAGCTATATATCCCGATTTATGACAGCTCCCAAAGCTGATCATTGGACAGCAGCAAAGCGTGTTCTGCGCTATGTCAATGGTACTCCTGATTATGGCCTTCTATACACTCGGAGTTCTGATCCTATCCTATGTGGTTACACGGATTCAGACTGGGCCGGTTCTGTTGATGATCGTAAGTCTACCGCTGGATATGTGTTTAATTTGGGATCTGGTGCTGTTACTTGGACTAGTAAGAAGCAGCAGGCAGTGGCTCTATCTTCCACTGAAGCAGAGTATCGGGGTGCAGTTAAGGCAGCTTGTGAGGCAGTATGGCTTCGGCGGATGCTTGCAGATATGCATGTTCCTCAAACACGACTAACTCCCCTATTCTGTGATAATCAGGGGGTGCTCAAACTGGCCAAGAATCCAGTCTTTCATGAAAGAACCAAGCATGTTGAAACTCATTGTCATTACATTCATCAGCTCGTTGAAGACAAATCCATTCAGTTATGCTATGTTTCTACCTTGGAGCAGTCTACAGATATCTTCACCAAGCCGCTTCGCTCTGATAAGTTTGTCAAATTCAGGGAATCTATTGGTATTGTTGATAGATTGAGCATTATGGGAGGGTATTAGAATATCTTACATATCTCCGTCTTTAATGCTCAAGTTTAGATTCAGTTAATATTAGACTCTTGCTATGTTCACTGCAGTCTAATATTAGATAGTTTCTATTTTGTAGATATCGAGTTTTGTATATATGAGCTTGTCGCTCTTTGTAATATCAATGCAATACAAAATAATATGTTCATATTATTTTAAGTTACTCTCTAATCTCATACATTCTGAAAAATTGAATCTAGCAAGTTAGCCATTAGGCTGATGTAGGAGGATCTTAATTACAATGGTGACAAAGAATCACTATAATGAATTTATAGCCAATTTTTATTAGTAATGATGGGCAAAGCACTAGCCCAAACTCCCTTTTTGGAATGATATGGAAATAATGTTATTGGAGGGGAGGTTCACAAAGTTGAATGGCCAATAAATAAGTAGAAAGAGAGTCTTTGATAAAACAGAAATCAACAGTATATGGCCTCCACAAAACTTATTATTCTGTAGGTACCTTAAATAAGTTCACCACAAAAAACACTTGAAACCCTTCAACAAACATAGTGCATTTAACTGTCCTCTAAGAAGCTATGGCATGAATACTTCTGGACATCCTACTGTATCTCTCTGTCTTTAAGCATAATACACATGACAGAATTTTTAGTTAATACAATTCTGAACCCGATAAATTGTAGACATGGGCACAATTTTCACCACACAATTGTGAATGTCATGACAAAATATGACAAATAGTTTAAAATCATACTATGTCCAGATTACCATCAAAATCATGAAGCGTTAGCATCTCAGGTTGTAGCCATGTTAAACAAACTAATCAACAACACTAATCAGAATCTTCTGGGCATCTACGACCTGAAGGAAGGAAAGACTGGCCTTCAGAAAACGAATTCAATGAATGTCATCTTTATTGATTCCCTGCAGCTCCGACTGAATGCAAACCTTACAAAAAATTAATGTACAGAACTGCTGGTGTCAGAATTTCTTTCACTGTAAGAAAATCTAGTTTTCCGTGATCCCAAAATTCATCTCGTTTAGGTAACAAACTGCAATCAGTAATAAAAAAATTTCATTCATCCAATCTCAGTTTACGGCAACCATTTCAATGTTTACTGACATCCATTTTGTAGTTTTTCAATCTGGTTTGGGCATTGTAACAATTTACAACCACTGATGAATTCTATAGGGTAATTCTCCCACTAATAAAAGCCTACAGGCTCATTAAATGTTTAATAAATATTATTAGATAATAATGTATTACAGTAATATATAAATGTTTTTCTTGAATTTTATCATTGACAAATTTGCTTAAGAGTTTTTCCATGCTGAACTCAAACAGAAACATGAACACGAACCTAGTGACATAGCATTTAACCATCAAGTTGTTAGCACAAGATGCACAAACTTACAAACATAAGCTACATCCCATGTGGTAGGAGAGTTAATGATTGTGGGACCATTGGTAATGAATGTTAGAACTACCCTAATTGAATTCTTCTCTAGAAGATGCTTAAAGTACATGCACACAATTGAGTAGAGAGGCATCCACACTATCAAAAAGTTCCACCAAATATTCTACTCTTATCTCCTTCAATATTACCAATATATAAGATCAAAATGATGTTAAGATATATTTCACGGGCTTGTCCTGAAATTTTATGGAACAATTTGATTTTTAATGAAGAGAAACAACTAAGAAAAGCTATACTAAATTATTGCTTTTATCAATCATATCAAACTTCTACAAAATACTAAATATACCTCTAACAGGAGCACCATCCATGAGTTCAAATTTGGCTAGGGTTTCAGTTTCAACATATGTATTAGGTCCTGATCCTGTGGACTCTCTTCGTCTAATCTCAAGCTCCATGTTCTTGATCTTGATTCTGACAAGAAGAAAATATATTTTGCCGATGACAACATCTTTCAGGTGATACCTGGGTAAATTCAATAATCGGTTAGAAATATTTTCTTTGTCTGAACCTTGATTGTGTTAAGCAAGTATCATACACTATATAACTCACTTGCTTTTATTGTACTCAAACTCTATGTGTAGGCAATCCTCAATGCCAACCTCCATCTGAAATAATAGAAAACCACATAAGAAACCTACCCAAATCTATAGTTGCCTAGCTTATTCAACAAATTATCACGGAAGAAAGGCCCACAATGATTTTCTACCCATGTCAGTTCAACATAAATACTAATATTTAAATTTTTAAATGTGACAGACAACACAAGCAAACCTTGATGCTGTTGTTAACAGGTGGAAGTGGTGTATAGTTCCGCACCTACAACAGAAACATATGGTTATATATAACATATTGCAGATCCAAGGAAATGATTATGCTATACATCAAAGTTATTTATGCACTTGCAAGCTATAGGAATGTACACATTTGTTCAACATCAAACATCAATAACATATATACATCTCATGAATTCTATATTTAAGCATTGGCTTGTACCATTTTCCAAATGATGGGTAATGTGATTTGAAAAGTTAAAACCCAATAATATTATAGTTACTCAAAAATTATACTGCCCAAAAATGGTTGTTGAGGAGGAATAAGACCATAGAAAGAAGTCTTGGATGAAACAAAACAGCAAGTGGATGAGTAAATAGGATATTAAATTGCATGAGTGTCCCAACATTAATGAAGAGATTTTAACAAAAAACAATAGAAAAGTTTAGGCCTGTCATGTGGTCAAAACAGATTGGCCTTTAAAAAGCACATTTTGTCAAAGAGTTCAACCCCATGTGGAACACGGTAAAAAATACTGTCTAGGGGTCGCAATTAAGGGAATGGCTAGAATTTTAGTTACAAAGCTAAGAACTGGTTCACACCATCTTAGATGTGAGATAGGTAGATGGACAATCCCCAAGGAAGAGTGGGAAGAAAGAACCTGTATTTTCTCCAACAAAGGGATGGTTGAAAACTGAATGACTGAATGATATTTTATCATGGAATGTGCTGCAAATGAAGATATTTGTATTCAGTATTAAAAACAATTGGTAGGTGTGTGGTCTAAATGAGCTATTTGAGGAGACAAGGCTTCTCAAAACTGTTGGCTTCTTGATCAAGATTCGTAATCAGAGAGTCGAAATTGAAAAAAACTTTAAAATTGTTAAGGTTTTGATTCTTGGTCCCTTAGACTGCTAGTCTTGTGGATGTTATAAAAAGTCCTCCATTCATTCATTCTCATTGATGTATCAATGTATAATGAGATTGTACCATCCACAAATCATGGTTTTATATAGACCAGAGTTATGTTAAAGACCCAATGGGCCATATTCTCTCATTGACGCACAAATGTATAGTGCCATTGTACCATCCAAAATTCATGGTTCTATATAGACCAAGATGATACCTATCACAATTACAAAAGATGCCGACAATATACAGGAAGAGACTAGCGGCAGTGGTCAGATTAATAAAAGTGCAACTACCAAACCCAGAGTTGCATGGACATGGATACGGATATAAATAGCTGGATATATTTGTGTGTGGATAAAGGGCCCCTAATATGGATGTGACATATATCATGTGTTAGTATATATATATATATATATATATATATATATATATATATATATTACTGCCAAGAGGGTTTCATGTAAAATCATGTGTTATTTTGTGTTCCTCTTGCTAGATCTTGCATTTTGTTGATGTGAGCTTTGTTCCACCGCCACATGCAGAATCAAACACTTAGTATTCCAAGATGCAATATCAAATACTCAATCCTCTCTTGATATAAGGTCATCTCTCATGCTAAGCTTGCAACGTAAGATCATGAAATGACTTCAAGGTTCTTTCTATTGTGGATACTTACTCAGTTGAAATAATGTGATTTGTTGGTATTCACATAGGGGACTTACGCTATTCATTCGGTGGATATCAACTCTTGCACCTCTAATGATTTAGCTTCACAATGTGCAATGAAAATATGACTTCTCTCAAACTTCCATTTCAACAACATAAACTTGCTAACTTAGGCTTGAGTTCTACTTCTACTCCTAACTAGGAATGCAAGGAATCATAGATGGCTTGGACTCTACCAAGTGGAATCTTGTCAGCGACCTCAACTTCACCTAGTGCAAGCTTCTAAGCATCTCGAATGGTTTTCATATCAACACCTTCTCCCTAATCCAACTTGGAAGTACAAACTAAGGATCCAATGCCGATTAAACTTAAGTGCAATGACTAGCTTACCACACAAGGCTTCCTCACAATCAGCAAGGAGGATAGTGGCCTAGTTTTAATCAAGTCACACAAGAACACATCCACAACTACTTCCATCCAACACTGCTACTTCTAACAACATGAAAAGAAATCTACTCCAAGTGAGAGATTGAAGAAACCATGAAATACTCCAAACATCACATACATTCACCATGAAAACCAACAATGAAAGAAGGAATAATTTTGGTAGTATTATATCAACAATTTGATCAAGTCTTCCTTGGCTAATCTACTCTACTCTATCATCTCTCCTACTCTAATCTAATGCTCCTTAGCTCTTGAATCTCTAACTCTTACATATGAGAAGGCCTTGGCCTTTTATAGATGTTCAATTACAACGAAGGACAAAGATTCATTCGAAATCAAGGACCAAGATTCATCCCTAGAAACCCTAATTAGGGTTGCCAAAATTACAGCCAATTACAAGAGGGCACCAAATCATAGGCCAATAAGAAAATTACAATGATTTCTCAACCAATGAGAAAATAGGACACTTGGCGCCCTGTGATTGCTTGTGCTTGAAATTTGAATTTTGTGATTCGAGGAGACAATCAACTACCACATCATCATTTTTTACTCTTCTCTATCTTTGTCCTTAGAAATTTTCTCATTGCCACGCCTTGAACCTTCTTGAAGCGATGAAGCCTTCATGTAGTTGGATCTTGAACATGGCTTGGACCTCCTTCCCACTTGAGATCTTGAACTTGAAACCATGGAGTTGCCTTCCTGTTGACGTGATGATGGAGGGTGGCTCTTGAAATAGCTCTTTCTCCCTTATATCCATCCATCTGCTTTGGTTGCCCTTCCCTCCATTCAAGAATTCCTCAAGCATGAACTTGGTATCACCTCCCTGTCAACCTTGCAAGAGCCAAGAAAACATGTCATAGTCCACATGATTTGATAAAATCTTGCCATTAAAACTTGAAAATTTGATTAAGTTTATTGAGTTAAATTAAGATTGCAATGTTGTTGAGTTCAATTAACATGATCACTTTAAACTTTAGATTGATTCCAACTTAGATTGTAAAATTTTAACCTTATAAATTGCTAAGTTAGAAATTGTCATGAAATGCATACTAAGTACGATGAATTGCATTTGATGTTCATTTTAAGTTCACTTAGCCATCTCAACTAGTTAGCTTAGGATTTGCATTTGATTGTTAACTTAGTTAGACTAGTGTGTGTTACTTAGTTTGATTAGTCATTAGAAATTAAAGCAACAACACAACTATGCTAGGAAAGCAACAAGAGACTAGGGAAGTTCACCACTTCGTTGGTGAACTTCGATCAATGGAGGACCCTCCTAAAACCCAAAACATAATTGAAATTTCAGATCCTTACAATGCTGATCATGCCCAAATCTGCGTGTAAACAAAGACAAATACCTCCCCATACCCATGGTAAACCACCAAACTCTTACCTTACAAGCTAAAAAAAGAGTTACTTTCAGCCCTCTAACTGATTTGGCATTGCTGAGACACGAAAATGCACCTTGATTGCTTCCAAAAATGACAAGTTCGCCAACTCCTTAATTCTGGTCTTAGACTTAAGCTTGCAAATTTGGGTGCGTCCAAGGAAATTCGATCTTGCTTGAGGTTATAAAATGAATTGTCAACACCTTGCTTGATTGGGGAAGTTACCTATCACATCAAATCTTCTAACTTGTTGGTGAAAATTGCCATTTCCAGACTCAGATCTGCAATTAAAACATTCAAATTCGGATACCCTAGTGTATGATTATCATGGAATGAGGACTTGGAATGAGGCTCAATTCTGGTCGCTACCTCCTTCGATTGATTTTTTGCAAAAGCAACATGGAAAAGCACCAAGGAAGAGGGCGGGAAATGCCCTAAGAAAATTTGCCCCAATCTGAAAATAAAATTTCAGACCCTAGGGCAAGAAAATCGATGCCAAAAGAAAACTTCCTCACTTCCGAAAAATCGCTCCAAACTGGAAAAATCAGACTTACAAGAAAATCAGAAAAAAAAAACTCTTGTTTTGTGTTTGAAAATGATGCCAGATGATTATCAAAATAATAATCTCCTTTATTTCACCTCTGATGTGTGAAATTTGGATACAATGAGGGTTGAATTGGCTTGTAAAATGACGAAAGGATGATGCCCTAGATGCCACAAGATCGAATTGCCAATTTTAAAAGTTCAGATCTGAATGTGAATCCATGGAATTTGATGCCCTAGGAGCCACAAAATAATGCCAAAAGAAGACTTCCAAGATTGGAGATGCAATTTCAGACCCTAGGCACGGATAGTTGATGAGCTGGAATGATGAACAGGCCCCCCAAAAGTCTGCCCTAGCTGAAAATTCGACCTGCAATAAAAAAAATCAGAGAAATTCGCTCCAAATAAAAGTTAAAATGACTTCCAAAATGCTACTTAAATACCCAACTTGAATGCCCTAAAAGGGACGACTTGCTTGGGGGGGTTTTAAACAATTAAAATTAAATCACCACCTTTAGAAATAGGGCTGACTTGGGGAATTTAAATTAAATAAATCCGAAATTGATATAGGGCTGGAAATTAAAATTGAAATTATAAGAATGTAGGCCCTCAATTAAATTAAAATTGTCAAGTCATGGGGGTTTAAAATTGCCTCGAGTTTATCACCATGTAGGCTCCTAATTTGCATCGAATTTATCACATAATGGGGCCGAAAAAATGAATTGAAATTTCCCACACAAGGCTCCATAATCAATTTTGAATTTCAACTCAAGAGGCTTAAAATCAAATCATAATTATAAGCAAGCAAGAGGGCCCCAAATTTAATTTTGAAAATTAATACATCAAGAGGCTTTAAAATTAAATTGAAATTATCCTTGAATTGCATCGAACTTTGCACCAACATATCATGGGGGCTGAAATAGATTAAATCCGAAATTGATGTAGGCCCAAAAAATTGAATTTTAAAAAGTGATCAAATTGGCCTCTAATTAAGATTTAAACTTGCCAAATCTTGGGCCTTATAAGTTACCTAGAATTTAACACCAATTAGGCCCCAAAAGACATCGAATTTAGCAACATGAGCTCAAGTAAATTGAAATTCAACTACAAAGCATGAGTCCCAAATGTAAATATTCAATTTATTAAGAAATTTTGAAATCAATGGGAGAGTTATGCATTGAAATTTGTAATACTTGCCTTGGTGAAAATCCAATTTACTTAACTTGATATTGTAAGATGTAGCTTGTCGAAAATATAGGGGCCTGCGAGAACCACTCCGCCAAATATAATTTGGGCGAGGTAGCTCATACAAGACTTGACAGAGGTGGCCTGCCAGAAATTATTTGGGCGAAGGGGTTGTGCAAGACTTGACAGCCTTCTTACCCAAAAAATTTCCAAAATTCTCAAGTTCAAAATTCTCCTTTTTACTCTGAAATTTGCCATGCAAGATTAAATTGTCCAAATGCCTTAGGCAAAAATTAATTAATTTCACCAAAACAATAATTTCTCTCTATGCCCAAGTTGAAAATTTGTTAGAAGTATTTTGCCAAGATTGAGAACTTGTAAGAGGCGCCCTACCAGAAATTAAAACTTGTAAGAGGTGGCCTGCCAAAAATTTTTGGGCGAAGGGGTTGTGCAAGACTTGACAGAGGTGGCCTGCCAGAAATTTTTTCTAAATTTTTCCTTACCAAACTCCCTACCCAGATTTCATCTTCAACTTCAAATTTCGATTTCAACCCAAATTTCCAAATTTTACAAATTTTTAGATTTTCAATTGCCTTTGCCAAAATTGATTTTCCAAAATTTTCACCACTAAAGTCGTGTTGAAATAAAACGCAAGTTGCCTACCAGAAATTAAAGGTGAGGCGGTCATGTTGTCGAAAAGTGTAAGGGTGAGCTTGTTGAAAATAAAATTTTGTACATACCAGCTTGCCGGAAATTAAAACTTGACACAACTACTGCGCTAGAAATTGCAGACTTAGACAAATTTCTAAATTAAATCCAAATTTCAACTCAATATCAATTTTGCACTTAAACCCGAAAAATCCAGAATTTAGCCATCATCACAAAATCAAGTCAAATAATCCAAATCTTTAATTTGGATTCGCAAAATCGCCATTCTCAAAAAATTACCAGACGTAGCCAAAATTTGGATCTTGCAAATCGCCATCGTTTATGTTCAAAATCTCCATCTCAATGATCCAAATCCACCCATGGTGTTGAAAAAAACCGATTGAAGGCAAGACAAACCCCAAATCCTCAAATTTCAAATCTCACTTAGAGGCTTCAAGAAGAGCTACTGCAAAAGACAACCACTCCTACTACTAAAGCAAAAAAAGGGGGGTCCCCATTTGCAATGGGGCGATGGTGTGAAAACCTCACAACATCTAGCATCAACCAAAAGACATGTTCCTGAACATTTCAAGAATAAAACTCGTTTGGAACTAAGAATCTTTGATCAATTCCACTTTCACCTATCCAACAACTAGGAGATGCACTCAAAATGGAAGAAACCATGAATTGAGCTATAAGCCTTCATCCTTGATTACCCACGTGTGTGCAAGTGCGTTCATTCCCCGCTCAACAAGAACTTAGAAAGCCTCCTGAATCCATTGAACTTAGCTATTTTAATATCCTTACTCCAAAAGCATCCTGGATAGAGCCTCACTGTCAGTCAGGCGTCTATAGCCCCGACGAGGTTATCATTGTGGTCAACCACAAGCACGGTTCTACCTTTAGTGTTTTCTTTATAGCACCTGTAGAGATGCTTGCACACCCTGAGCCAAATTTTCTTTTATTTTCTCATTTTCATCTTTTGATTTTCAATTTTGCATTTTCTCTTTTGATATCTCTTTTCATCTTTTTGCTTTTCCATCTTTTGTTTGGCTTGTAGGTATTGAAGCCCGCAGAGGGTTTGGAAGACCACAGTGGCACTGGGGCAGGTGTATAATTTTTTACTAAGTCCAACTTCACTTCGGAACTACTACAAACCCGGAGCAATTAAGTGAGTAAAATGTAGTAATCGAAAGACTCAGATACTCAAAACACAACCATGACCCAATCCAAATTTAGGACAAATCCTTTTCGTATGACAAAGCTATTAGGACTCCAATCTCCAATTCAAGGGAACCCCACAAAGAAATACCCAAGAACTAAACTGAACAAAACTACTGGGAGAACACCAGAGTCTGTTGTATGATCATCGCCTTTCTCACAAATTTGAATCCCTCTAAACCATAGTTACAGGACTTTGCGAGTCCCGAGCCGAGTCAAGGCTCCAGAG
Organism: Thuja plicata; assembly: GCA_018584345.1. Taxonomy (NCBI): domain Eukaryota; kingdom Viridiplantae; phylum Streptophyta; class Pinopsida; order Cupressales; family Cupressaceae; genus Thuja; species Thuja plicata. The sequence continues at coordinate 3,626,050 of MU224692.1, forward strand.
TTTTTTGGCCTCTGGACTCTGACTTGGTCAAGTCCTGCTAGGACTAGCAGAGTCCCGTGGCTAGGACTCTGTCGTAGCCAACTGAGCCATAAAGTAAAAAATAAACATTTTTCAATTGTTTTTAATGATTTTTTGGCTTATATGATCAAATTGCAATAGCAAGTTCCAAAACTTTTAAATTGTGATGCTCAATAAGGCAACCAACATGGAGTAGTAAAATATGTCTCCCATGTAGCAGGTATAAAACATAACAATTTGTCTATAAAGCAGATTGCAGCGTGATTTCACTAAAAATTTTGCCAAAAAAGCAGTGTCATATCACAGATTATAATCACAAAGTTCTAGAACTATGTATTAAAACAACACTATCAAATTTGAAAGCATTGCAACAAATAAAATGCTTTCTTTTTAAAGAATTGGACATCTCTAGAACAATAAAAGAACAGCTTTAAGTTTTGTGAAACATTGAAAAAAAAGTCGGTTAAACCAGTCATTTGACAAAGTTAAAATATGATGACATTTGAGCAATTATATACTTGATATCATTCCAAAAATTCATAATGATCTTTCTAATCTACTAACAAAAACTTTAAGCGAAGTTGTTATGAAATAACTTGCATGGTAGAAGAATATAATATGAAATATGTTGTAAACACTTGATAATAATATGCCACTTCGAGGGAGCAACCTCGTAGTCCACTTCAAGGGAGATACCACCAATAGTCTTCAACGTGAACACAACACTCAACATGATGATAATAAATAACCTATACCTTCTATATAATCTTAGTTTAACTTATTTCCTTCAGAAATTCACATTTATACTTATGTGATCAATGTAAATTGGTGTATGCGTGCAAAGTAGCTTCTATTTATCTCAATTATTGTGTGATCAATGTAAACTGGTGTATGTGTGCAAAGTAGCTTCTATTTATCTCAATTATTGTGTCTTTGATGTTAATTGACTAAATGATGCATGAAAAAAGTTTTAAATTCTTAAAAATCTTTGAATTTTCTGGATTTTTCAATTTGTCGAATCCTCGCCGAGTTCGAGTCCGAGTCTGAGGCCGAAATCAGCTTCCCGAGTCCGAGGCAAGTCCAAGTCTTGTAACTATGCTCTAAACTACACTAACCAAAGCAAGCACCTAGACTAAAGCAGACTAAGAAACTACCACTCAACCACTTGGGTCAAAAGACTCAAGGCAAACCTACAAACTGGCTCACTAAGGCAAACTAAACCACTAACCGACTAAACCACCCAAACAACTTCATGTCAACTGACTCAAAGCAAGTTATTCTCCGCGCTCCCTAAGTCAACTAAACTGACCGACTGAAAGGGATACCTACTCTAACCCTCTTGAACCAAATGGTCCAAGACAAACCTAATCTAACTATGTACAAGACTGTAAAGGGACGACACTGACTAGACCGATATATACACTTGATCTAACATGGTTTCTTAGGATGTTCAAGAGCAACAAGGCTTGGGTGATAGTTCTCAATCTCGCAGGCTTATCCTTGTACTCCGAAAAAAATTTAGTCACCTCAAACTCAAACTCAAGGAAATTATCATGCAAGATCAACAATTGAGGCAATTCATTGGGTCCATGATCAATCCAAATGCAAATTGTCTTTCCAAAATTTCCATAATCAAAATAACAACTTTCATAACTTTGAACATTAAGAGTAGGGAAAGAAACAACTTGGCGTGCTTCAAATTTAAATGGAACATGCCAATTCTCCACAGCTTCAGGATGTCGAAGTTGGCGATGGACCACCCTACTAACATCAGCATCAAACTCGTTAGTGATCAAGGTAGTATCAGTCGTGAGATCAAGGCCTTGGAATATTGCTCTAGGTGGTTTGTCCCTGTACAACATGAACCACGCATCTCTATGAACATCGCTAAGTACATCCTCCAAAATCAAGGATTGCATGATAATCCCCCCATCAAATGTCTCTTCAATTTGCTCCGACAGTAGCATCAACCCAAATTGTTCTTCATCTTGTTCTTTCATGGGAGCAACTTGCTCGTCTCTAAATGAATTTTGCATATTCTCACCAATTGGAGCTTCATTATCTAACAAGTAATTGCCCATTGATTTTTCCTTAGGAACATCTTGCAATTCTTCATGTGGAATCTCATCAAACATGGTATCCTCAAAACAGATAGGAAGGCCCTCAAATGTCTTCATAAGTTCATCAAAATCAATCCCAAGTGGTAAAGCCTCTGGAGGTCGGGAGTTGATGGTGAACCATGCCACTCACAATAACTTGATTATCTTGAAATACTTTTGGCAATGAATCAACTTCCTTCGTGATATTCTTTAGCACCCCCCCAAAGAATGTGGTGGTGATGATGTCCTAGAATGCTCTATCAAAATTTTCCTCATACTTGGATTTATCTATGATATATTGTAATTCCTTGTTCAACTCATCCACTTGACTCTCTTTCTCTCTTAAGGTGCTTATGATTACTTGCAATTCTTCCTCAATAATTCGACTTTGTAGCATGAGGGAAAGTTCACCAAGGATTACTTCTTCGAACTTGTGATGATCCATTTGCAGTTCTCTAAGTGCTTCCACATGTTGATCTTTTCCTACTATCCTTTCTCTTCCTTGGACGAAACCGATTGCTTCCTTGATTTTCTTATCAACTTCTTTCTCTTGTGGAGTGCAATGCACGAAAGTTGATCCCCTAGTTCGTTATCTTGATCATTAAACTCAACCATGCTTTCATGATGCAACTCATGTTCCTCTTCATCCTTTGGTTCCCAAGTTAAGCGATACGTGTCTTCATTCTTTGGTTCCCAACTTGAAAGCTGAAAGAAATCCTTGCCACCTCCCAATACTTCCTCATACCGGCCCATTTCAAACTTGATTAAGTCCATGGTGTCTTGACATAATGGGCAAGTAGATTCTAAATGTGAGAGGTTATGCACACTGCACCAAGTATTTTCTCCACATCCACTTCCTGGTTTCCTATTGATATCTTCTTTGAACTCAAGGGACTCTGACTCTGAACTGACAAGCACCGCAAGCCATACACTTGTGAAAAAGAAATTCTTCCTCTTAATGCCAAATCCACTCTAAAAAGGAAAATCAAACAATACATCTCCTCATGATTTGTGGTACCATGTATCCTACACTGCCCTAGTGCTGCAAGATGAGATAATTCAAGTGGATGCAATCGTTAGTTCAAATCAAACCAAATGGGAAGAACATCCACTCGCCTATCCATTGAGAAACCTTTCCTTTTGGATTTTTGCTTTTTCACTTTTTTTTTGAATTTTTTCAACTTTTTCACTTTTAAGTAGATCTTCTCATCATCTCAAAAACAACTTGAAGGCTCATATTTTTTGACATTTCCACGAATGAACTTTGTTCGCCCTCCTTCTAGCGCCAATTTCTGTTGATGTGAGTTTTGTTCCACCGCCACATGCAGAATCAAACACTTACTATTCCAAGATGAAATACCAAATACTTAGTCCTCTCTTGATATAAGGTCATCTCTCATGCTAAGCTTGCAACGTAAGATCATGAAATGACTTCAAGGTTCTTTCTATTGTGGATACTTGCTCAGTTGAAATAATGTGATTTGCTGGTAATCACTTAGAGGGACTTACGCTATTCATTTGATGGATATCAACTCTTGCACCTCTAATGATTTAGCTTCATAATGTGCAATGAAAATATAGCTTCTCTCAAACTTCCATTTCAACAACATAAACTTGCTAACTTAGGCTTGAGTTCTACTCCTACTCCTAACTAGGAATGCAAGGAATCATGGATGGCTTGGACTCTACCAAGTGGAATCTTGTCAACGACCTCAACTTCACAGAGTGCAAGCTTCTAAGGATCTTGAATGGTTTTCATATCAACACCTCCCTAATCCAACTTGGAAATACAAACTAAGGATCCAATGTCGATTGAACTTAAGTGCAATGACTAGCTTACCACACAAGGCTTCCTCACAATAAGGAAGGAGGCTAGTGGCCTAGTTTTAATCGAGTCACACAAGAACACATCCACAACTACCATCCAACTAAGCTACTTCTAACAACATGAAAAGAAATCTACTCAAAGTGAGAGATTGAGGAAACCATGAAATACTCCAAACATCACATACATTCACCATGAAAACCAACAATGAAAGAACGAATAATTTTGGTAGTATTATATCAACAATTTGATCAAGTCTTCCTTGGCTAATCTACTCTACTCTATCATCTCTCCTACTCTAATCTAATGCTCCTTAGCTCTTCAATCTCTAACTCTTACAAATGAGAAGGCCTCGACCTTTTATAGATGTTCAATTACAACGAAAGGCCAAGATTCATTTGAAATCAAGGGCCAAGATTCATTCCTAGAAACCCTAATTAGCGTTGCCAAAATTACAACCAATTACAAGAGGGCACCAAATCATGGGCCAATAAGAAAATTACAATGATTTCTCAACCAATGAGAAAATAGGACACTTGGCGCCCTGTGATTGCTTGTGCTTGAAATTTGAATTTTGTGATTCGAGGAGACAATCAACTGCCACATCATCATTTTTTACTCTTCTCTATCTTTGTCCTTAGAATTTTTTTCATTGCCACGCCTTGAACCTTCTTGAAGTGATGAAGCCTTCATGTAGTTGAATCAAAATTTGAAGTTGTTTGCAGCGGACACGCTTCAGGAGATCATAATGTTGTTCGTGCTAGCCATGTTCACAACCTTCACGCAGAGCGACAACCTATAGTGGATGATCACCATTTTCTCACTCTCCACTAAGGATGGTTCAAATGGAAATGTAACATTGGTTATTATTCCCCCCACAATGTACAATTCCCACTCTTATATCGTTGAACAATACTCATGTCTTCTTGTAAAATGAATTGATTGCTCCAAGGGAGCTGACACTATAATTAATAATTTATTTATATAAAGAGACACCCTTCGTTGAATACGTTCTTCTTTGTTAATACTTGACCACGATCATAACAAATTAATATATCTCTTTCATGAAAGCCGCTTTCAGGAATTTCACATAGACAGGTACATAGTCCGTCATAACTTTTGCACCCCACACTTTCTCTCCATCGCTTAGGTGAGATTCTTCAAAATTTGTTTTTCAGTAACATATCTAAAATTCAGAAAAATCCAATAGTGGATTTGTGAGATATGGTCCTTGCACTGAGACTGTATTTTCTAAGACAATCACACATTCACTATCAACAAACTAATCTGATACATATGCAGTCTGGCTCTAATACCAGGTTAAGTTTTAGGATAGCTGCAAATGTAATAGCACTCTATGTTGTATGTGTTTTTCAAATGCAACTCTCTCTTTCATTTATATTGGGAATGAGGCGAGGAGAGACGCGTCCCTTCATGGGACATGTCTATTCATTATTATTTATAAGAAAGGACATGCCTCTTCCCATTAATTATAATTTAATCAATCTTATAATGTTTCATCAATCAATTATTAATTAAGAATAATATAATAATTTAATATTAAATATAATCAACATATAGTATATGTATTCTAATGATCATACGACTAAAGCTACAAACATTAACATTTTTAATGGCTCCATGCAAGAAAGGCGGATCAAAGGCCTTACGCCAACCTCTCAAAGACTCCTGAAGACCCTCAATAAACAACATAACCAATTGTATCTCTGTCACATCAAGTACCATCACAATGAGCCTCTGAAATTTGCCAATGTAAGAAACCAAACTGCCCATCTGTCTAAGCTGAGCAAGATCTCTGAAGTACTCTAGATCTTTTTTGTCAAAACGCTCAATCAATCTGTCTGAGGATTCTTGATAGCAGGCAATGAGGTTATGCTGCAATGTAATTATCTCGTGATGCCACCAATCTTGAGCTACACCATCCAAATGCAATGTTGCAAACTTAATTGCATCCACTTTTGTCATGGGTCGAAGAGTCAAGAAAGTGTCTAATTTACTAATCCAAGCTCTAGCAATGAGCTTCCCGCTGCAATCACATGTAGGAAGAGTGAGCTTGCTAGTGGCATGTTTAAGATGTTAATGTTTTGAACCAAAATAGTATAAATGCAATATACAGAAACTCAAAAAAGCATACGAACATATGACACAAAGATTTACCATGGGAAAACCCTCCTACACGAGGGAGGAAAGCCCAAGCCCACAGAAAATTGATCCTTTATTGTATGCTCAAAACAAGTGCAATGTTTTCACACTTATGATTGAAAACTCTCAACAGTCAATCAAAAGCCTTATTCTCGGTTTGATCACTTTGGCTATGCAAATGCAAAATAAACAAAAGAACTACAAGTATTATTGGTATTATGTTACATTTATTGATGACTTTCTCATAAGTGTTGGATATATTTTCTTAAGTCAAAAGAATCTGATGAAGTGATGTCCAGATTTAAAGAATTCGAAGCACTTGTTGAAAATTTATCTAACAAGAAAATAAAGGTTCTAAGATCAGATAATGGAGGAGAGTATGTGTCTAGAATATTTCATAACTTTTGTATTGAGGCTGGGATTAAGAGGGAGTTTTGTGTCCCTTATAATCCTCAACAAAATGGAACAGTTGAAAGAAAGAACATGACAATTGCTGAGGCAGCAAAGGCTATGATTCATGATCAGAGCCTTCAAATGTTTTTTATGGGTAGAAGCTTGCAGGACAGCTGTGTGCATTCAGAATCGCAGCCCTCATCATGTTCTAGATAATATTATTCCAGAAAAAGCTTTTACAGGTATCAAACCAGACATCAGTCATCTTAAGATTTCCGGTTGCACTGTCTATATTCATGTTCCTAAAGAGAAAAGATCTAAACTAGATCCTTCAGGGAAGAAAGGCATTTTTGTGGGATATAGTGAATCTTCTAAAGCTTACAGGATTTATATTCCTGGACAAAAGCGAATTGAAATCAGCAGGGATGTTACCTTTGATATTATTCCAGAAAAAGCTTTTACAGGTGTATCAAACTAGACATCAGTCATCTTAAGATTTTTGGTTGCCCTGTCTATATTCATGTTCCTAAAGAGAAAAGATCTAAACTAGATCCTTCAAGAAAGGCATCTTTGTGGGATATAGTGAATCTTCTAAAGCTTACAGGATTTATATTCCCGGACAAAAGCAAATTGAAATCAGCAGGGATGTTTCCTTTGATGAAGATATAGCTTGCAATAAATCCAAAGAATCCATGTTGGAACTCCAGTCAGATAATATTGAGCCTTCTCAAGAAATAGGCATGGCTGTTCCAAATCCATCTTCAGAGATTCAAAGGGAGCATTCAAATTTAGAAGAATTTGTTGATCCTATAGATCCTGTTGATCCTATTGACAATTCAGTAGGTTCTAATAATATTTCAACTGATAAGAAAAGACCTCTATGGGCTAGAAATACTATGTAAGAGGCTGAAAAATATGCAGCCCCTCGTGGCACTTTTAGAGGAGTAAAAGGCCTCACAAATTTGCAGGTTATGTGGCTTTGATGCATCACATTATTGCTTCATAACCATCTAATTTTGAAGAAGCTTCAAATCAGCAAGTGTGGAAGGATGCCATGATGGAAGAGTATCAATCCATCATCAAGAATGATGTATGGGACATTGTTCCTAGGCCTGAAAATAAATATGTGGTTTCTTCTAAGTCGCTGTTCAAAATCAAGCATGCAGCAGATGGAAGTATAGAAAAATTCAAGGCAGGATTTGTAGCTAGAGGTTTTTCACAAAAAGAAGGTATAGATTATGATGAGATCTTTGCACCTATAGCTCGTTATACCTCTATTAGATCTATCATAGTTGTTGCTGCAGTTAAGGGTTGGAGGCTACATCAAATGGATGTGAAAACAGCATTCTTGAATGGCATTATTGAAGAGGGAGTATATATAGAACAGCTAGAAGGATTTGCTATTAATAACAAAGATTCTCATTTGTAAGCTGAAAAAGGCCTTGTATGGCCTTAAACAAGCACCACGTGCTTGGTGTGAAAGGATTGATAAATATCTTTTGAGTTTGGGCTTTCTAAAGAATGATGCTGATCCAAATTTATACTTCAAAATATGTGATGTCAAAGTGTTGATTCTTGTGCTTTATGATGATGATTTATTCCTTACGGGTGATGATGATCTTATTGTCAAATGCAAGGAGTTAGCTTCTGAATTTGAAATGAAAGACCTTGGTCTTCTTCATTATTTCCTTGGGCTTGAGGTGTGGCAAAGAGAAAATGAAATTATGTTAAGTCAAGGAAAATATGCAATTGATATATTGCAAAGATTTGGCATGTTAGAGTGCAAGTCTATTGTTACTCCTATGGAAGCAAATCTGAAAAAGTTACATGAGGAGGCAACACTTTTAGATTTAGTTGATCCTTCTATGCACAGGCAATTAATTGGCTCATTAATGTATTTGGTGAATACAAGGCCTGATATTTGTTATGTAGTGAATAGTGAATACCTTGAGTCAGTTCATGTGTTAACCAAGGTAACTTCATCTTGTGGCAACAAAACATATATTGAGATATGTTCGAGGTACAGTGGGTTTTGGTCTAAAATACTCTTCATGTGTAGAGATGACCTTGCAAGGCTTCACTAATTTAGATTGGGCAGGTTGTGTACCTGATAGAAAGAGTACTTCAAGATGTTGTTTCAGCCTAGGTTCAGTTGTAGTTTCTTGGTGCAGCAGGAAACAATCTTGTGTGACTCAAAGGACAGCTGAAGCAGAGTATGTTGCAGCATGTGTAGCTGCAAGAGAAGTTGTGTCGCTTCGAAAATTGATTGAAGGTTCGTTTAGACAGCCTTTGGATCCTATAGTGATATTTTGTGATAACCAAAGTTGTGTGAACCTTTCGGTTAATCCTATCTTTCATGATAGAACTAAACATGTGGAAATTAAGTATCATTACTTGAGAGACATGCTTCAAAGGAAAGCAGTTGAACTTAAGTACATTTCTACAAAGGAGCAGACTGCAGACATTCTTACCAAGCCACTTCCAAGGGTGAAGTTTTGTTATTTCAGAGAAAAGCTTGGTATTGTTGAGAATGTTTCTCTTGTTGAGATAGAGTCTTAGCTTCAGTGATTCATTGTATATGTTTTATGAGTTCTTCTCTACGAGAGAAGTTTGAGGTGCAACCCCTTGTTAATGAGTTCTCTGCGAGAGAAGTTCGAGGTGAAATCCCTTGTTTCCACCCTCTAGAGTAGCTATGTTGGATCCACCCTCTCGGAGTAGCCATGGTGGAAGTCATATGTGTGACTCTATGACTTATATAGTGGTATTTCTCACCCTCTAGAAGTAGCTATGGTGAATATTATTATGCTGAGATAACAATTTTGTTTTGAGAAAATCTATGGTGAGTTTTTGTTGACTCTTTTGATTGCAGCCAATTGCACTTGTCATGAGATGACAAAATGAAGAACTCTCTCTTGCTAAGAGGGAGTGTTGAAGTTTGTAGCTGTGAGAGACTTCACCTCTATTTGTTATTGTTGATGCTTTGTTCGTGTCATGGTTCCTTGCGCCTGGATAATTTGGCTGGCATTTCAAGTTATTTGTACCGCTGATATTAATCTTCTATTCTTATCATTCTGGGCAACCGATGGTCTTCAAATGTTGAGAAACTTCAGTGCTTCATTTGGTTTGTTTATTTATTGCATGGCTATCTAGACTTCTGCGTATTTGGATGAGTCTCTCACGTGAATATTCAAGAAGTCGTTTGTGGTCTTTCCAATAGTCCTGCGGTTAAAAGAAATCTTTCATTTCCTTACTTTGATGATTCGTGTTTCCTTGGTCTTTGATGGAAAAGAATCATTTCATATATTATGATATACTTTTGTTGTTCTTCGGTTCGGTTCGGCTAAGAGTTGGTTATTATGTTTATCCCATCTTTCTCAGAAAGAAGAGACCTTTATATATGTTTATCATATTTGAAGATGTCGTCTATGTATTACGGCTGTAGCTTGTAATTGTAGATGTCTGTTCAATCAGAATATGAAGAGTGTATTCTTGAAATTATAAAGTCATTGTGCTTGGTGTCTTCAGCATTATTGTGAAGTTAAGAATATAATCTGAGTTCTCATTTTGTTTAAGTTAAGAGACTCAGAATTTATGAAAATTGTATTCAGACTTTTGTGATTATAAAAAAGAATCTTCAATTTTTGTGGGCTGGGTTTTTCATCCTCGGTGAGAAGGATTTTCACAAGATAATTCTGAGCATTGTCCTATTATTTTTATTGCTGTTATTTTTACTGTTTTATTTGCATACTTGTGGTTCATATTTTCAACAGTTTATTGTGTTTCTTTGCAATGTTTTGTAGTTTTTTGGTTTTTTGAGATATATATGCAAATAGATAAGGAACACTGTGCTTTGCATACAAGGAATTCCTGAAACTAAATTGCAATTTCCAGAACTAGAAGAGTTTCTTATTGATAGACTAATGTTTACAATGCATGAGAACTACTTTATTAAAATTTCGAAAAATCATATGCAGCTATGAAAGAAAACCTGAAACTGATGACACCCTTCTTCAAAATTGGTGTGCAAATCCTTTCATAAAGCTGGGCGACCAAATCTGGGCTCAATAATGGCCACAAACCCTACGCATTTGGCCTTAGAAACTCACGCCCAGGCTGGAAGACTCGCCTGAGGGATGGATACATGTACGACATGTTGGAGATTTGCTTCTGTGTAAATAATTGATTGTATGTTTGTCATTGATGACAACATATAATATACAACAGTGTCCTGTATACAACTATCAGTACAGATATTCTGGAGCCTTGCGCGTTTACATCTATGTTGTAGACATGTTCAGGATGCAATGTTCATACACGCAGATTGAGATATGCAGTTTTAGTTGAGTTATGTTAATCTGTTTTGGCAGTCACAATTTCTGGAGATTATCTGTTAAGAGCCGACGTATTTACATTGTTTCTTGAGTTGCGCCTATCTTCGGGATATGCGTGTTTGTATTCATGTTTAGTTATGAGTTAATGATGATTATCCAAAGGCACCAAACGTGTTCTAACAGAAGCGTGATGTTTGAGTTAATTTGGTAGAGCCGACTATGTGAAGCGACGGTGAAGCGACGCGTCTATTCATTTTGAGTTACACGGTCCTAACTTTGATTGCGTGCTTAGTTAAGCCGACAAGGCAGTTACTGAAGTGTTTCCAACAACCGTCACGACCTTATCCTTGTGGAAGATACTTATAGCAGTTCAATAGTGATTGCAAAGTGTGAATGAAGCGAGAAAGAATAAGACAGAGCGGAGCAGAAAGTTAGACATTAAGTCTACATCATTCATCAATTGAAGATCTATGTGAAGAATCAGAAGAAGATTACAATTCACTGGAACTGATCAAGACAACAGGTCTACACAAACAGTTCATTTTCAAATATAGTGTATATCTGCCTTTCAGAAGGTTGCAGCCTTCACCATTTGAGCAGTGAGCTCTTGGATAGTGAGTCCTCACCCTTAACAGGGTTATTTGTAAAAGACTCCCAACAGGGTCCGACCTTTGACCAGGTCTTTGTACTTATTACATTGTAAAGATCAACTCCTAACAAGGTTGCAAGATCTTCTAACAAGGATCATTATAAACTAGTACAGTTATTTGTGGGTGCTAATTCCCACTGGGGTTTTTACCTAATTTGGTTTTCCCCGTTACCAAAATTGTGTTGTTCATTTATGTGTTATCTTGTTGAGTTTATGTTTAAAGTAATTTTGTACTTAATTGGAAAAAGAATTGAATCTTGTAGATAACTGATTCACCCCACCCCCCCCCTCTCAGTTATCTCTTGGGACCATTCCTAACAATTGGTATCAAAGCTAAGTGCCTTGGAGAGAAAGCCTAACAGCTTAAGGTAGATCAGATGGCATACTTCAGAAAAGAGAGTCCTAAGTTTGATGGAGAGAATTATCTTGATTGGAAGAACAAAATGATAACATATCTACAGTGCGTCGGTTTTGACATTTTTGAAATAGCCACACAAAAAGTTATTGTTCCCTCTCTAAGAGACCTTGCAAAAGATGATGCTACCAGTAAACAAAAGGAGGTATTCACCGCCAATGCAATTGCCAAGGAAGTCCTTATAAGTGCATTATCTGACAGTGAATTCTCTGAGATCAAGAAAGCAGACAGAGCCTACATCATATGGAAGTATTTAGAAGATATGTTTGAAGGAGATATTCAAGCAAAGAATGCGCGGAGAAAGACATGGAAAAAGAGGTAATAACAACTTAGAGATGCTACCTGAAGAGAACATCAGAGCTTACAATCAGAGGATTAATGAAGTAGTCTCAGGAATCAGAAACAATGGAGGAGAAATTTCAGAGGAAGACATAATGGACAAACTGATGACTACATTGACAGCAGACTATGAGAGCAAGATCAATATCTTAGATGAGACTATGCAATTTTCAAAAGACTTCAAGAGAGAGACTTTGAT
>MU224692.1:3640421-3686277 GCA_018584345.1 Thuja plicata
AAGATCTAAAGCCAAAGGTTTAACAGTTGATGAAGAGGTATGTTTACTTTCACAAATTGAACCTTTAAGTGTTGAAGATGCATCCAATGATTCAGATTGGTAGAAAGCTATGAAAGAAGAATTAGATCAAATAATCAAAAATGATACATGGGAACCGGTCCCTGGACCTTATGACAAAAATGTAAATGGTACAAAGTGGATATTCAGAAATAAGATGAATGAAGAAGGTACAGTAGTAAGAAACAAAGCAAGATTGGTATGTAAAGGATATGCGCAGAGAGAAGGAATAGACTACACGGATACATTTGCCCCTGTGAGCAAACTAGAAGCTATCAAGTTGTTTTTTGCCTATGCAACATTCAAGAAATTCAAAGTATATCAGATGGATGTCAAGTCAACCTTTCTGAACGGTGACTTGAAGGAAGAAGTTTACATAGAACAGCCTGAAGGATTCAAATTATCAGACAAACCAGACATGGTATGCAGATTAAAGAAAGCCCTTTACGGACTTAAACAGGCCCCAAGAGCTTGGTATGAGAGACTTGATGGTTACTTAACCAAGATTGGATTCAAAAAGGGAGCAGCAGATTGCAACTTATTCATGAGAGAGACACCTGATGGACAACTACTTGTTGCTATCTTTGTTGATGACATTATCTTTGGAGGTAATGACAAACTTAGTGCAGAATTCGCCAAAGAGATGCAAAGTGAGTTTGAAATGAGCATGATTGGACCTATCAAATATTTTTTGGGATTGAATGTAAAACAAAAAGACAAAGGTATATTCATAATTCAGTCTAAGTATGTGAAGAAGACATTGAAGACTTTCAAAATGGAAGATTGCAAACCAGTAAGCACCCCCATGATAAAAGGATGCAAGCTTTCTAAGGATGATGATTCCACAGCAGTTGACGAGACACTATACAAGTCTATGATTGGAAAACTTATATATCTTACTCAATCTAGACCAGATATTTCTAATGCAGTTGGCATTGTTGGAAGATTTGCAGCTGAACCTAAACAAAATCACCTAATGGCAATAAAAAGGATATTCAGATACTTAAAGGGAACTATAGACTATGGTTTATGGTATCCTAACTCAGAGAATATACAACTTCATGTGTATACAGATGCAGATTGGGCAGGTTGTGTTGATGACAGGAAGAGTACCTCACGAGGAGCAATATTTCTTAGAGACAGGTTGGTTAGTTGGACAAGCAAGAAGCAGAATTGTATCTCTCAGTCGACAGCAGAAGCTGAGTATGTTGCAACAGCATTGAATTGTTCAACAATGGTTTGGATCAAACAGATGATTAAAGACTTTGGTGTTCAGATTGATTATCCTATTGTTATTCACTGTGATAACACTAGCACTATCAATATGTCAAAGAACCCTGTGATGCACGCAAAGACAAAACACAATGAGATCAAATATCATTTTCTAAGAGAAAAAGTTGCAGACAAAGAAGTAAAGTTGGATTATGTGAGCACTAAAGAACAGTTAGCAAACATTTTTACTTAGCCTTTATCAAAAGATACTTTTGAGTATCTCAGGGAGAAGCTGGGAGTAATTCCCTTTCCTGAGTCTAATTAGAACTTGCAGCAAGAGCATCAGTCCTTGGTGATTGATGAGTGGTTGACTACTCTACTTCTAGAGTAGTACCTTTGCTTAATTGTTTTTGGCACCCTTTGCCATTGATGTCAAAGGGGAGTATATAGTTAGGGGGAGTATACAATAATGAAAAATACAGTAATAAGAAGATGCAGCAGTTAAGAGGAGCTTTTGATGAGGATATTGAGAAGATTGTAAAAAGAAGGAAGATACTTTGGGTTGATGGTGTTTTTCATATCATATGTTGCCATCAATGTCAAAGGGGGAGATTGTTGGAGATTTGCTTCTGTGCAAATAATTGATTGTATGTTTGTCATTGATGACAACATATAATATACAACAGTATCCTGTATACAACTATCAGTACAGATATTCTGGAGCCTTGCGCGTTTACATCTATGTGGTAGACATGTTCAGGATGCAATGTTCATACACGCAGATTCAGATATGCAGTTTCAATTGAGTTATGTTAATCTGTTTTGGCAGTCACAGTTTCTAGAGATTATCTGTTAAGAGCCAACGTATTTACATTGTTTCTTGAGTTGAGCCTATCTTTGAGATATGCGTGTTTGTATTCATGTTTAGTTATGAGTTAATGATGATTATCCAAAGGTGCCAAACGTGTTCTAACAGAAGCGTGATGTTTGAGTTAATTTGGTGGGGCCGACTATGTGAAGTGACGCGTCTATTCATTTTGAGTTGCGCGGTCCTAACTTTGATTGCGTGCTTAGTTAAGCCGACAAGGAAATTACTGAAGTGTTTCCTACAACTGTCATGACCTTATCCTTGTGGAAGATACTTATAGCAGTTCAATAGTGATTGCAAAGTGTGAATGAAGCGAGAAAGAATAAGAGAGAGCAGAGCAAAAAGTTAGACAGTAAGTCTACATCATTCATCAATTGAAGATCTATGTGAAGAATCAGAAGAAGATTACAATTCACTGGAACTGATCAAGACAACAGGTCTACACAAACAGTTCATTTCCAGATATAGTGTATATCTGCCTTTCAGAAGGTTGCAGCCTTCACCATTTGAGCAGTGAGCTCTTGGACAGTGAGTCCTCACCCTTAACAGGGTTATTTGTAAAAGACTCCTAACAGGGTCCGACCTTTGACCAGGTCTGTACTTATTGCATTGTAAAGATCAACTCCTAACAGGGTTGCAAGATCTTCTAACAAGGATCATTATAAACTAGTACAGTTATTTGTGGGTGCTAATTCCCACCGGGGTTTTTACCTAATTTGGTTTTCCCCGTTACCAAAATTGTGTTGTTCATTTCTGTGTTATCTTGTTGAGTTTATGTTTAAAGTAATTTTGTACTTAATTGGAAAAAGAATTGAATCTTGTAGATAACTGATTCACCCCCCACCGCACCCCTCTCAGTTATCTATTGGGACCATTCCTAACACGACATGCCTTAAATAATGATTTCAATCTGCTATAGCCGCTGCAAATTCCTGCTACAGGTCGGCCATGATGGAGTTCTGCATTCACACTTTAATTTAGCTCTCTAACTTTCTGAAACTTCTTGATTCTTCACCAATTTAGCACAAACTGGACCTCTGCACAAAGCCCACAATCAAGCAATGATTCAGCTGATATTTCACAACCTCAAGATCGCATAAACAAAGAAGAGATTTCATCCTCCAATGCTGAAGATGGATGAACCCTAGGTCTCAATTCACGAATCCCAAGACATCACAAAGCAAAGTCAAATAATCATCTCATAATAAATTCAATTTGCTTGAGGATGCTTTATATATTTCCTTAACTTGGTTCGATCTACAAGGCTTCATTAATAAGCCTCTTTAATGACTTTATATTTGCTTTTGTTGTTGACTTAGGATAAGACTAGGTATGGGCACCCAAATAAAATAATCTTTTAATGTACTTTAAAGAAGTGTCTTGGCCCCATTCATTAAATAACTTTATATTTACCCTTTTAATAATTAATTATTAATAAAGTACATTAATAATTAAATAACATTAACTTGTGCAATTAAGCCCATTTCACTAAAGCAACTGAAAGACAAGACGACCACTGCATATACCATGTGTCCAAGTGCCTTGCCAAAAAGAGTAACTCTGCAAATATGTCTTACTATAAATAGTAAGTCTCTGAATATCAGCTCAAGCCAAAGGTGTCAGGGATCAATACTGGAAACATAACTCGTTCAGCCTTGCTATAATTAGTAATACTGCTTTCCTGAAATAGTCACTTACTATAAATAGTAGGTGAGCCAAATTGAGTCCAACGAAGGCCAAACCTGAACACATATTAAGCTCTGACAAAGAATACACACCGATCGCTGCCAAAAGGGGACCCTCTATCCAACTACCTTAGCCTACAAGGGCCAATGATAGGCTAAAGCAATCATAAACTATGGTGAGCTAAAATGGGGACATTACAAAAACATATAATAGGCATGCCATGAAAAGCCAAGTGGGTAAACAGACCACCAAAACAAACATGGTGATGAATGTTAAAACATATTGAACATTGTCGTTAACAGTTTGGAGGCAAGAAGCACTAAGCAGAACAAATAGTAACAATTGTTGTAGTATAAAAAATGGGTGAAAACAAACATGGAGGAGATTCGTGGAAGGAGATCATGAAGCAGATTTTAAATTTTTTTGGAACGTGAATGCAGGAAATTATCTCTCCAAATGCCTTTACTCTGCCTCTAAAATCTCTGCAAACATCAAACATCAAATCCACATTACAACTCCAACCTCTACATGTATAAACAATTGAGGATATTTAACATTTTAAGGTTTAAGTCTTTTGGTTATGACATGGATGACAAGAGCACTGCGTTCTCACATATATGGCATGGCAAACAATCAAAGGGGCTTTTAGATATACTCAGGTATGGGACCTTAGCTGTACATTATGCACCCGTACCTAGATGTTGGTGAACATGCTAGTAGTTTTTCTCAGGTATATCCTGCAACCTTGACCAAACCCCATGACTGCAAATCATTTATGTACTTCCACTTTGAAGAAATCATTTAATCATTACCTCCAGATAAAATGGTGTAAGGGTATTAAATTTGAATTTCAAACTTTTGCGGTCTAAGCTTCTAGACATGGTTAAAAATCCTCGATACTTCTTGCAATCTCCCAAGGGCCAAACAGAAAAATATGAAATATGCTCAAATAGTTGCCTCAAATTCATCCAGTGTCACCCTGGGATGCATCTCTCCTCCAAAAACCTAGAGTTTCAGAGATAGGATTGTGGTCCCCACTATCCCTCCATGACCCTCTACTAGAGGAAATGTCTCTTGAAAGTCCCAGGGTCGCTGGACATTCCCCCTTGACTAGAGCACTCCCTACTGCCCTGAAATCTGGCCAATTGTCTCGGTGTCCCTCGGCTGCCCCAAGGACAAGAAGTAAACCCCCAGCCCCCAAAACCTAGACAATCACTTTTTAAACACTCCTAGCTATGACAATGTGTATCGTGGAGTACCCAGCTAAGTTCTAAAGAGTTTTTTGTTTCATTAGTGAATTATATCATTGTTGAATAGAGAATAGACCCTTCAAGTTTGATTGGGCATATATCAAGGACCAAGTGTTGCCATCCCAAAATGTTGCCAATACCTCCTGTAACCCACATCACTAATATAGTGATTGCAATGTGATCATACATCATCAATGGCTCTGGATAAATGAAACCTCCTCGAGATTACAAGCTGTTAAACTTTTAGTTGTATAACAAATACTTAAAGGAAAGTAACAGCCATGTCTTGTAGTGTATTATAATATATCAGCTGCAAAAATGGTTGGTCCATCCTTTATATAAATTCAGAAGTCTTAATAGAAATATGTAATTTTTGGCTAAGACACCAACTGTTATTGAGTGAACAACTAAGAAATTCTGAAACGAACACTAAAATAAACCTAAAGAAAACTGATAACCCAAGAAAACCTGAAAATTTTTGAGACAACAACTTATTTTATTTTGAACTGTAAACAAACAAATAACCTTTCCATTTAATTAAAAAAATTAAATGAAAAATTTTCAATAATTCATATTCATTAAGCATTAAGTACTAAGTTCTAAGAAGATTTACCCAGAAGTCCTGGTTTTCTACAATGTTACTGACATAGTTACGACTGATTGTAACCTTCAGAATATATCTGCAAAATCAAAGACCACAAGACTTTAATAATACTGAAAAATCATGACCTCAATGCATGAACCGTAAGATACAAAACATTAATATGAACTAACTGGTACATTTGAAGTCAAAACAACATGGCAATAGCATAATTGAGGAACTGCAATCTAAAAAAGTGATTGGGAAAACATTCACTTATTTCTGAGCAATTTTATGTAACAGTTAGCACAGAAGTAAAAACAAATAGACCAATATCATCTCCCTGCCAAACAAATTATAACCTAGTTGATATCAATCTGATGAGGCTCATGAAAACACAAGGCTCATCAAGCAATAGAAAATCTGCACAAAAGGTTTACTTTCTACATACTAAAGAGCATAAGAGCTACAGTGACAGATTAAAGCCATGCAATATGTTAATCACTCTACTAGGTATCTGCAATTTACCTAAAACTGGCAAGGTAAGACGATGATATATGATACAGGAGACAACTGCAACCACAATGAACAAGACAGAACCTATACGTGGCTTTTGACTTCACAAAAAATTAAAATAGATATTATGTGACTTGTCTTTCTCAATAGAGACTACTTCATGTGACTTTTCCCATTTCCCCGTTACCTCACGGAAGCTGTCCCAATCCTCGACATCATAACGGAAATTTATCTGCAAAAGCTAACTTGGAGAACCAGTTGGCCCATATTAAAAAAGTGTTTTTGTAGCCAACCTGGTAAGTAGTGGAATGCTTCTTCAAATTGGTCCAAGCTCAAACACTGAGCAAAGTATCATCAACAACAATTAATGAAAATTTAGGACATCTACAAAATGAGAGATGCAAACCTCATCCTCAAAGTAAGGTGGCTCATAAAGCTTGAGGTGGCTGATTGTGTATCATTACATCAACTGCGCAGATTATCAATGTCTTACACATGCATAAAAAGGTTACCAACTTAACATACAATAAGTCAGCAATGATAACACATGAATACATTTAGAACACACGAACTAAACTGCATTCTTCATTATCTTTTGAAATTATCTATGTTACCCGGGGACACGCTTCTGGCAAAAATTGAGCCGTCCCCGTTTCCGAAACGTCCCGGAAACTCGGAAACTTCCGGAAACCTTCCCCTTGGCTGTCCCATAAATTTGATGTTTCAGTTTTGAAAATTTGTTTGATTTGCACTCTCATGTGAACTCTAAAGTTAAATTATTTAACACAAACATTATATGTTAAGGTTCTATAATTTATATAAGCATGTGTTATCCATGTTTTCATATGAATCTTTAAAAGTTCCCTATATATTTTAAATTTTCCCTATTTTTTATATAGTTGTTCCCACTGTCGTCCCCTGCCGTCCCCTGATCCGAGAAAAAAAAATCCATCCCAGAAACCCGTCCCCACGTCCCTCCGTCCCGAAAACCTAGGGTAACATAGGAAATTATAGAATTCTAAAATCCTTTCTATACACATTATGAACAAAAAGTTCTTCAAAATATCTCTGAAAATTTTTCCAGAGTTTTCCCTCTATAAGAGCTTCCCCCCTTTACATTACAAAATAGCCTTGTATTTATAGCCCACCTCTCCGTAACCACTTCTAACTATCTAGTAACTACTTCAATTACCTTTTTGAAATACAATGGTTTTAAAAACAATAAACCACATTTGGTTAGGATTTTCACCGTTTTTGCACAAATATGGTCTACTTTCTAACTTCTAGTTACAATGAGCAACATATGTCACTTTCACAAAAAGATAACTTATAAGTTTATAACTATAACTCTGAAGAAACAACAAGTTATCAGTTTCATCAAGAGGACCATTATATTTTTCTTCCAATCCATGAGTGGTGTGTTCAAACTTGAGGTCTACCAATCAACAATCAAGCCTTCATGAATGTTCAACTCTACAAAAAGTTGAACCTTCATTGCTCTCTCAATTTTGATGACCAAATTTAACTCTTTCATTGCGAACATAGGAAATTATGAGTGTTGCATATTTTATATCAGACCATATCTCATTGAGACATGCTGTCAAATATTTATCATTCCTTGTCTGAAATTCCACATTTTGCATTTGTTTTAAGAGTTCATATTGTGTGCATAACTTGCCATCATTGGGCCATGAGATGGCATCTTTTTGAGGCATTATGTAAAACAGTCCATGATGCTGTTGTCTATGATTTCACATTTTACATGTATAAAAAGCTTTTTTCAACACATCCACTTTCTGTAAATCTTGCAATCATTGCGTTTCATGAGAGCACATTTCCTTGAGGTATTCTGTCAAACAAATCAGATATGTTGCCGATGATTCCACATTTGGCATTACTCAACAACAACATTTCTAAAAAAAGACACATTTCTTTGAGACATCATGTCAAGCAGCTCATGTGCATTGTTTACACCTCCACTTTTTACATGCAACTGCCAGCTGCAATCAGTCGAAAGCTTTTAAATTCTTTTCATCACATCAATTTTGTGCATTCTCACTAGCAACCAAGACACTCCAACGGACCACATTTTTTTGAAACATTCTGTCAAACATTTCAAGTGCATTTTCCATGAGTTCACATTTTTCAGGCATGTCTACAAGAGCATTTCGAGCCATAATGCTTGACAAAAATCTTGCAACGAATCATACTTTGATGGATGTTTATACCAAGCTCCAAAACTCTTCTGCATGTGGGAGGAAACTGGCTAAGGTTGTGAAATTTTTCATCATGCCTGCCTTTTGGATTTGTTTGGAAGTTTATAAAGCTGTTTTAACAAATCTATTTTTGTGTATATGCTGCAATTATTTCATTTCATGAAATAGCATTCTATCCAACAGTTAACATGCACTGTGTCTCCACATTTTCCATGCATGTTTTCCACAACGTTCTCCTTTGTTGGATGTTCTTACCCCTTTGCCAAAACTCCCATTTGGCAGTAGTTGGTGCGGCAGCTGAAGGACAGAAAAGGTTGTGGAAATTTCTCTAAACCTGGCACTGGCATCTACTCAAAAGATTCTAAAGTCTTTTAACCATATTCACTGTGTTCACATCTTGAAATAATTACATCGCCTGCACTTATATCTCTTTGAAACACTCTGCGAAACAGGTCGCAGATGTGCTTGCTTCAGCTAACCAAAGCATTTTCCAACTATAATATCTTATAAAGTTACACCTCTAATGCTCTGGATGCTTGTACTCTGTTCTAAAATACTTCTCTTTGGTGCAAGTGAAGAAAAGCTGAGAAATATCGAAGTTCTCAGTATATGCACCTGCAAATTGAATTTCCTTCAAAGATTCTAAAGCCATTCAAATAAACCATTATTTACATATGTATATTCTGCACTCACTGCATTCTATGTGGCCACCTTTCTATGAAGCATTCTAGCAGGCAATTCGTGCTCTTATCATTTTGCAAACTGTTTATGAAGCAGATTAAACCACTGCATCTGACAAAATTTCTTCACCTTTCGTATATCATATTTGCTCATGCATTTCACGGGTAGTTATAAAAATTGTGAGCTTATAAATCAGCAGCTAGGGCACAAATGCATAATTAACCCAAACTCCTAACTTTCTTTTTCTTAAGTTGTGAAAATAATTTTCAATATGTAATTATGTTCACAACTTAAATTCACCAGTTTTTACCACATGCATTTTTCTAACTTACTTTTGCACTCCGCATTCAGTTTTTGAGTTGTGGATTTTGATATCACAGTGTTTACTATTTACCACTAACTTACCTCCGCATTCACTTTTCCCCATTTAGAACCATCCACATTCACTTTCAAAACTCGTAAGCTGGTTATGAGTTGTGACTTTTGATTCCACAACGTTTGACTTTTCAAAATCACAACCTAGTTGTGAGTTGAGTTTAAGATTGCACAGCCTTTTAACTTTTTTAAAATTTTAAGAAGTGAATTTAATTAAGTTTAATTTCAATTTATTCACTTCTTTTTCTCCCTTATAGAGATTTTATCACAACTTTTGACTAGGGTGGAATTTGAACTTGGAATTTTGACCAGACATCGAAGGGGAGGAGGTGACCATAAAGCGGAGGAATTTATTTGACAGAGTTTTTCAGGAAAAATTTTAATTCTTTTTGGATATAAGTTATTAAAAAATATAAGCATTAAAATATCACAAACTATAAAGTGGGTTGTCACAAAAATTAGTCACATGACTTGGAGCAATATCATGGACATGCTCTCAAAGCGATTTCTCAATATTTAATCATGTTTGCCCTTTTGACTGATACATAACAGGACTATAGACAAACAAGGCTTGGAGAAAATAGTTTTAAATTTTAATCACATTATTGATCAAATCGCAAAATTTTAAAATTTGAGTGTTTGAAAATTGGGCAACAGGTGGTAAGGTATATAGGTATGGACAACCCCGAAAGTCCAAAAGGTTGACAACAGCACTTAACACGAAGGTAAACTCTAGAAACAGCCCAAACTTAGACCTTTAATGGATTTTGCTTCTTCCAACCATAGTTACAAGACTCTGTGAGTCCTGGTAGGACTCGCAGAGTCCTGAGCCGAGCCAGCCAAACCAAGGTTGGCTGCCTCTGGGCTCAGACTCAGCCGAGTCAAACCCAGTCTGGGCTAACTCGCCAAGTCAGCAAGATTTGGTTGACTCACCGAGTCCCGAGCCTCGATTTTTTAATGCTTTTACTTTGACTTGTTGGGTTTATAACTTTCTCTCAAACACAAAAAGAGCATTCTTTCATTTGCAAACACAACGAAGAGAGGAAAAAAGGGATTAGAGAAAAATATTGGGGTTTTAGAGAACAGACCAGCAGATCAATTGGCTCTCAGATATTGAATGCTGATTGTTGTGCAAGTTAGTAGCTTGCATTCACGCATTGAGAGGAGTTAAAAGAAGCATTTGGAGGCCTCTACAAATTTGAAGTGCATTTCATCATTTTTGGAGCAAATTTGAAGAGGTGAGTTACATTTATTTTGTTGTTTTCTAATTTTTTTACATTCATATTTCCAATTTTTTTTACATTTGTTTTAGTTTTGTTTCATTTTATGCTGATGGAAAAGTAAGAAACCCTAGTTTTGTTTTTTCTTTATTTTATTTATTTCAATTTAATTAGAATGTGTAGAATTTGTAGATGTTTATTTTTTTCATTTATGATATATTGCAGCAACAACATAATGTATGAGCCTGGGAGTAGTGCACCTAGTGGTAACCCAAATGCAGACCCTATTAGATGCCAAAGAGATAAGGCTTGGAAACATGCCTTCCCCGGATCAAAAAAAGGAGAAGTTATATGTTGGCATTGCAAAGTTAAATATAGTGGGGGAGGTATTAACCGATTGAAATATCACCTTGCACATATACTAGGGCATGATGCCAAACCATGCAAAACAGGACCCAAGGATGTTATACGTGAAATGCAAACTCAATTAGAGAAATTTGAACAGGAAAAAGAATCAAAACAGAAGCACTTGGAAGAAATGGCAAACATTGGTGGAGAGGCCTCTTCAAATCCTCAGCCTCCATTGCCTCCATCTACAAGAAGTGGTACTGCGAGTGTGACCATTGGGCCTCAAATTCATAAGAAGAAACCCACAATAGATTCCCTTTTTTTTTCAACGCACGACTCTGAGTGCCCAGTCATCGCTAGAGAGCATGGGTTGGAATAAGGAGAAGCATGAGGCTGTGAAAATTGCAATTGGAGATTTTTGGTTCTACAACAACCTTTCATTTAATGCAACAAGGTACGCGTTATTGTTTTAATTTCTATGCCTTGATTTCCTTCCTTTCAAGAGTATGTCACATTGATTATTTTAATTTTTATAGTTGAAAGTAAAACTTAATAGTATATTTAACCAATATATTTAATTTGTTTTCGGTCTCCTTATTGGAAAATTATGGTAGATGTTGTTACTGTTTGTGGTGCGGGGTTCAACGCCCCTAATAATGAGGAGCTAAAAGGTACTATTTTGACCCGAAAGGTGGCTGATGTCAAAGCCACAATTGTCCGGCAGCGTGAGGTATGGAGGAGGAAGGGTTGCACCATCATGACTGATGGTTGGGCCGAAAGAAGAAGTAGAACATTCCTGAATTTTCTTGTCTCCTTATCAAGTAATTGTAGAACTTGTACTTACAACTTTGTAAACTATATTCAAGAATCCATATTGATTTAGTGATTAAGTTTTTAAATTTTGATTGTACTAAATTGTTTTTTTCTTTCTCAGGTGGCACAGTGTTTTTGAAATCAGTTGATGCTTCAAGAAAAACAAAAGATGTCAAGTATCTTTGAAAAGTCTTGGAGGAAGTGTTGAAGGAGGTGGGTGAGGAGAATGTGGTACAAATAATCACAGATATTGCAGCAAATTATGTTGCTGCAGGTAAAATTCTTATGGAGAGGAACCCCATCTTGTTTTGAACCCCTTGTTTTGCCCATTGCCTTGACCTCATATTGGAGGATCTTGGCAAATTTCCCTGGATAAAAACATGTGTAGAGCACGCAAGGAGTATTTGTAAATTCATATATAATCATACTTGGGTCCTCAACCTTATGAGGAATTTCACAAATAAGAAAGAGGTCACTTCTCCAAGGATCACTCCACTTGCAACAAATTTTATCACTTTGCAATCCTTGCTTCATTCCAAGGCCGGCTAGAAACGCATGTTTGTAAGTGAGGAGTGGACCGCATCATCATATGCAAAGAACAATGCGGGGATTGAGATGGCTGAACGGGTTTTTGATGAGAATGGCTTTTGGCAAACGGCCAAGGAGATTGTGCATGTAATTTTCTTTTTTGTTCTTATTTCCATTTCATTTCGTCATTTTTGTTCACACTTGTTTATGTTCATTGTTCATTTTTAAAAGTAAAACTTAAAACTTAAAGCTTAATGTTTCAACTTTCACAATGATCGCAGTTCATAGAGCCTCTTATTTTTCTCCTACGAATGGTTGATGGAGAGAAGCCCGCAATGGCATATATTTATGAGGGCGTGGACAAGGTGAAAGAGGCCATTAGATCTTTTTACTTAGGGAATCAAGCTTAATACGGTCCCCTATGGGAGGTCATTGTTCAACAATGGAACAATTTGCTTCACAGGCCTAAACATACAACTGCCCACTACCTTAATCTGGCATTCCAATTTCGCCCAGATTTCAAGGTCGATGAAGAGGTCATTGTTCGGTGGGCTCTACGAAGTTGTAGAGCGAATGTCTTTTGAATCATCAGTTAGAGCACACATAGTATATGAGATAGAAATAATTAGGAATTTGCAAGGAGACTTCTCACGAGGCATATGCAAGAAAAACCAGACACTATTAATGCCAGGTAAAAATCTGTTAAAGGCATAATTTAAAATTTACATCTTAAAATTTTCTATGTATGATTTTATTACCATTTTACGTTGATAAAGTCAAAGTTATAGAATAGATTATAGAATTGATTTTTACTTTTTCTTGTTTCAGATGCATGGTGGGAGATGTTTGGTACTCAGGTGCCAAATCTACAGAGGATTGCAGTTCGTATCTTGAGCCAGCCATGTAGTGCTTCAGGATGTGAGCACAACTAGAGCATGTTCGAGCATGTACACTCAAAAAAGCGCAACAAGTTGGCAATGAAAAGGTTGAATGATCTTGTGTTTGTTCATTACAACCTTAGCATCCGTCACAAACAGAGCTTGGGCACTGACACATCTCCTATCACTTTAAAGGAGGTTGATCCACAGGCAGAGTCAAACATTGAGGTTGAAGATCCTGTCTTTTGTGATGAAGACTTGGAATGGGTTGATCAGGTGGATCAAGAGCCAAAGGCAATAGCAATGGCAGAGGAGACCCATTGGAGGACCCTGAGAGTGAGTATGATGTGGATGTCACTGAGACTGAGACTAAGACACTGGTAGACATCATGGTTGTAGAATCTTCTAGGACCTATCTTAGGCGTACGCGTAGGAAGGTTGTGGGGTCGATTGCTCACTGATATAGGCTACTCTGAGCCTTAGTCTTCTAGGCTCTAGCTTTTATTTTGATATATGTTTTGAACTTTCGATTTCATGATTTCATTTTCACTATTTATATTTCTAATGTGTTATTTAGTTTAATTTATTTCCTTCAGAAATTTGCATTTATACTTATGTGATCAATGTAGCTTCTATTTATCTCAATTATTGTGTCTTTAAGGTTAATTTATTAAATGATGCATGAAAAAAGCTTTAAATCCTCAAGAATCTTCGGATTTCTTGGGTTTTTCAATTTGTCGATTCTAGATACCGAGTCTAAGTCCGAGTCCGAGTCCGAGTCAAAAATCAGCTTTCCCAGTCCGAGCTGAGTCCAGATCTTGTAACACTACTTCCAACACTTACGGAACCCATTTAGGATTTCTCAAACTAGTTATAGACAATGGGTGGAAAAAGTCAAATGCACAACCTTTGGAGCAAAACAAAGCAAATATGAGACACATAAATGTGGTGCCAACAAATGCCAAGTTAAGTTGGGAAACCCAAGCAAAAAACATAGGAGGCCATAGATTAGAAAATTGTGTAAGACCCATAATATTTGTGCTTTAACTCGTGAGATTGTTGATTATGAAATCTTTGTTGAACAAAGTGAATCCAAACGATGGTCACAAACTTAGAAGAATGAGCTACTCGATGATGTTCATAAAGTGCCTTTGATTTGGCTTGAGTATGCAAGAGAATGTCTCTAATTTTAGCATCAAGATGGATCAAAGTTTGCAAAAGAAGTATGCCTTGTAAAGGCAATAGTAAAACCCAGTTGTATTCATGCTAAAGCATATGCAAATAATGACCCCATTGCTTGTTCTACAGATGATAAATGACAAGAGCATTAAGTAAGCTAGTAGTACCAATATCATTTTGAAAACCAGTTTCTAGATAAAAAAATATTGGATGAGCATGACTAGAAGCCAATAAGTTTATATGACTTCCAAAAGTGAAACAAGAAGCAAGAGTCATGATCATTAGTAATAGTGAGAGACGACTCAAAATTGTTTCAATCTTGTTAAACATCAACTATTTTGGTTTAACAAATAAAATTTGTTGCTTTGGAAAACCAGCACACTGCCACTAACATACAATTATGCTAACATTTGAGTTGTGAATAGGCTACAAATGAAATTCATGGAAATCAAATTACATCATCACAAAGGTTCCAATAATGGCCAAAACAATATATGTTTCAAACTAGACATCTTAGACTAGGTACATATGGATCACCAACAGTTGAAATTCGCAACACAGTTATATGTAGAATGCAAATAAAATTTGCATCACAATTTTTTTCCATTTTTTCTCTATATGTCCAATATATGAGGACAACCAAGCTCGCCAATATATTGGATCAAAAATGTGATAAACTACAACTATCTTGTACAAACTTGTGTCATAGTTAGAAAAAACTAATTATTAGAATTATTGTATAGACATATGTGCAAAATGTAGCTAAAGGAACCAAGAATAAATGGAACTAAGAATATACACAATAAGAAACAATAATAAATAAAAGAATTTCCTAATTCAATGATGCTAGAGATATGTACAACTATTTATCATGTATTATTACAAAAGGAAAGTAACAATCTCTAAGAAGAGAAATGAAAGTATTATTTATTATTTTTTGCAATACTCTACACCATAGTTTAAAATCGACAAAAAATTAGCAAGCCTACATTTTGACTCAAACTTGGGACTCAATGAAACAAACTTTTAAAATGTGCAAAAAAACTAAATTTAAAGAATTGATAGGTAGCTTTCCTTCATTTACAAACCAGAAAAAATAAAATCCATAATATACTGTTGTGTGATTATAAATTACAAAGCAATATTAAATATTTTACAAATTTCTCCACCAACCAAAGCTCTTCAATGGCTATGTAGACACCCTTTGTTGGTGTGACCAAGTGTTTTAGTAGAGTAGTTTACTTTCATGTATTATTCAGACCTACTTAATTTACTTGTTGACATCTATTAGGGGGCTTTCCACATGCACATGCAAGGTTTCTCACCTACCCCATCTACTTTTCTTACATCACCCTTGCCTATATATACAAAGGTCTATAATTTCATTTGTATAGTATTAAATTTTAATATTGGCAATATAGCATTTATTTTCTCTTCTCTTTTGTAGAAGAGTCTTTGGTGTTACAAGAAAATTCCTGCTTCTATGAAGTTATTTTGTCTAGTGCAACATCACAATGGAGTTCTATTTTCTACTGGATTTTGCCAAGATTTTTTTATAGTGCATCCAAACATAAATTTGATCTTGCAGTTGAGTATATAAGACCCATATTTACTAGGATCAATTGTAAACTCAATAAGTTTTGTAATTGTTCCAAGGAAGGTATTCTCTGTTAGAGTTGTTGTCATTGATGTCAAAGGGCAACTCCCAAATCTGAAGATGGCCAAATTGAGTGTTTGAACTATCTTGGCGCCCAAAAAAGAGGAGACGAATTTAAATATTAAATTACATAATTATTCTTTATCATTTCCTGCATGGGACAAACCATGTCTAGCACCTTTTTTTGTGGAATTTAATTAAAAATATTATCAAAAACAAAATGGGCCAACCTCCTTCATGAGCGACCCCCTTAGTGCTATGATTCATTTAATTGTCTATAGGGGTCGACCCCTTCATGATCGCCCAAGGATAAATACTAAAAGGTGCATATAAATCAAGAGTTGCCACCCCAGGCAATCAGATATGTCCTTTAAATCAGGCCCCCCCCTTTATGAAGATATAAGATGTTAATATATTTCAGATTCTAGCAAGGAATATACAGTCTATAGAGGTCTAACAAAACTAAGCACAGGATATGATATAATAAACACAAGAAGGGTAAGATGTTACTTGGATTTTGAGACCTTGTGTTGTCTTCAGATCTGCCCTTGTTGATCCTCAAGATCTTGTTCCTTAACTTGATCCGATGTGGCCTCTAATCTTGCTTTTAATTCTCCTTGGATCTTCAAAGACCAATTGCATCACGCTGCATATAAAGTTCACACTCTATACTTCGAGGTCTGATCCTCTATATTGCCGATCCAAATATCCATGTATCGCTGATCCTATCAACAGATTGCAGACCTTGAACATAATCAACATCGCAATAGGTGACTCCAGTCAAATGTCATTTACTTCGCAGCCTTAATGATGCTGGACTTCGCTCCATATAACTGCCCTATAATTCGCACCATATAACTCGCACCATGCTGATCAATATCACACATCTGATGTCCGTCTATCTTGTCATTTTTGCACAAGTTTTGATCACATTCGCTTCTTCTTGAATGCAGATTGAACCACTAAGATAGTTCCTTAAGATCATATCACCAATTGCGCTCCTTAATGCACAACCGATCTGCCATACCAATGCTAAAGAAATTCGCAGACTAGAGATCCTTGAGGGAGAGTTCGCATGTTATGTTTTTGATGCTTATCTCCTCAAGGATCGATCTCCTTATATATGTGAATGGGTGTCTCCTTAAGAAGGCCGACTTGGGCCTTTAAGATAAACCTTGTTTATTTAAATTCACCTCAAGAGGCCGACATAGGCCCTTTAAATAAACTTTGTTTATTCCATTCAAATATCTATTAAATCGATCTTCTAATAAACAATAAATAATAAATATCTCTATATTTATTATTATTATTTATATATCGATTTATAAAAATATATATTCTATATATTTATTATTATCCAAGGTAGTAGATATTTGTTGTAAAGGCCATAATATCAACATAAGAGAAATGTGTGAAGGGCTTTTGAATGCAAGAAGTCATTGAATATCAATTTAATTCAGAGCAGATATTAGAAGCATTGAAGAACAGAATTCTGAAACATACTAGAGCAGCCTTTTTAAAGCTTGCGCAACTTTGGACCCTAGTATCAAATTTCCATATTATTATAAAAATCAAAAAGATCTTCCCAATTACTATAGCAGAATCCACCCAGTTTTTCAAATTCTACTCTGCATTAAGTGTTAATTTTAGTTTGAAACCCTTCTTTGCCATCATTTTTGCAATAGACATAACTTTCACCCATAAAGTCAAAATTGTGCAAATGTTGTTTTCAAATTGATTTAAAAAGTCAAAATGCAAAGAATCTGATTGTAACCTCTCTTTTTTGTTTCCAAAGCCTAGTTTTCTACAAGTTGTACAAATGTTGTTTTAAAATTGATTAAAAAAGTCAAAATGCAAAGAATCTGATTGTAACCTCCTTTTTTTGTTTCCAAAGCGTAGTTTTCTACAAGTTGTAAGAAAACATTGTGTTACATAAATAGTCAATTTTGACTTGTCCGTGGTAACATTGCACTTAAGTTTTGGGTGAGGGGTTAAAATTTCTGCATTAATCACTTTGAAAAGGTTACAAGGCACAATTTAAGCATCCATTGTTCTATTTTTCTCTCTTGGAGTTTGTTGTCCCATTCAAAAAATTTAAGACTTGAGCCTGTAATACCACACATGGAAATTAAAGAATCAACGACTACTACCATATAAGAGTCTCTTGAAAATGTTGACTAACAAACCACCAGAGAGTTTACTAAGGAGTTTACTTAACAAAGCCATGGGTTCAATTGGATTGAGTGCTTCAAATAGCTTTCCTATTTGGCAACATTATACAATTTTGTGCATTGCAACTAGAAGAAGAATTAACATCTCTTGCTCCTGATGATTATCCCTTGATTGAGGATTTCCTAGCAATGTCCATGTTATTGTTGTCAATGTTCAAAGGTTGTGGAAAAGAAAAATCTAAAAAGAAATGTATCTTCTTTATTTTATCTAAATTGAAGGGCCCATTTCAAGGGTTCTCCTCTACCTTTTACTCCACTATAGACACCCTAAAAGCATACTTCACGATGTTGACCTTTGAACGGTTTTGTGAATGTCTTGCTCGGGAAAAGGCCAAACTTACATAATTAAATGCTCTCCTAGTTTCGTGGGTCGGGCAAAAGCCTAAGAAAAAGTCCATTCCTACTCCTAGATGCTCTTCCTAGTCCTTATTAAAGTACTATTGTAATATTTATCTTATAATAGTCATTTTAAGTAGTTTAGTTTGTAACTTTCAATTTTGTAAGTTAGTGAGTATTAGTAACTTCCATTTATGTCTTTAGTTCTCAATCATTTCAGTTATGGAAAGATCTTCTATAATCTTCCATAAAAGCAGTATTCCTCTCCTTTGTTTAATATAACAATCAATTTTCATTTCACGCTATCAAAGCATAGGTTTGTTTTGGCAGATTTTTTAACAAAAATTCATGGTACTTTAACCTAGAAATTTCTATTAGATTTTTTATCGTTTTCTATAAAACGAGAAAATGTGGGGTTTTCCTAGAAATTTATTCGAAAATTTTAGAAGTTTTTAACCATTTTTTTTATAAAATCAAAGTTTTTTTTCAGATAAAACTAGGGTGTTTGTTTCTCAGAAAAACATAAAGTCGAGGGTTTTTTTGAGAATCCCCAACTAACAAGAACAAGTCATATCTTGTGGCCAAACATTTTTCACAAGTTGAAGGCATTGATTATTCCTAGACCTTTGCTCCTATTGCCAAGATGGATTCCATCTATCTTGTACTTCAACTCATTGCACCACAAGAATGGCCAATATACCAAATGGATGTGAAGAGTGCCTTGATATCATTTTCTCATTTTCATGCTCTCTTGTAGATATTTTTATATTGAACCTTACTCTTCTTTATGCTTATCTTTGATCCCAAGATTGCCTTGTTTTATAACATATTTTTCCCCTCCATAACACTTTAGCCTATATAATGTCCCCTTCGAAGGCGTAAGCGCCAACCAAGGGCCCTTAACCTATTTTTAAATTATGTAGACTGATTGGGAGTCTTAGCCTATTTTTTATTCCTGTAGACTAATTGGGAGTTAATTTAAGGGATTAATTAATTAAATTAAATTAAGTTGTCTAAGTTAAAGCTACTCTATCTAAATAATTATTTTATTTTTAGAAAGTGGACAATTAAATTTAAAATGTGACTTTCCAGAGTTCAAAAATATAATGTTTAAATTGATAAAGTCCCTTGGCAACAAATTGAATATTATTTTATCATTTTGTAGAAAAGTGTATAGGACCTAGAAAACAGAAAGGCATTCTTAACACTTTATTTATAGAAAAACTTAGTTTTGGAGAAGAGAGTAATTGTTCATCTTCAGCCTAGGATGAAACACTATAAGATATTGGTTTCGAGGATGATAATCGTCCAAGTCAATCTACAATGAACTCATTGAGGATTCATAGTGCACTGGTCATTCAAGGAATCTATTGAAAAGATTTATGGAGCAATTAAATTGGTAATGGTAAATTTGTCTAGGTATTTGCTTTTAATAAATCCCAATTGTGAGATTCATAAATATTTATTGAGCAATTATTCATAAATCCCAAAGGTTAACTCATGGAGTCCTATAAGCCAAAAGTTAGTTCGTGGCATCCTTCTCTATCAATTGTGCATATTTCTTGAGGTGATGTTTATGTCGTACCTTAAAAAGTAGGTTTGAAAGCTGGGAATGATTCTTGAAGACTCCTAATACAAATAAGACTTTATAAAATGCCAATTTCCAACCTAATTAAATAGTGAAGCATTATGAAAAGGGGCATCACAACTTACTTGAATACTTTGTTCGGAGAAAAAAGAAGTTACACTGCTTCAAGAAGTGATGTGGAGATGTCGATTGCAGTTGAGGTGTAATATTTTACTACAATTGAAGTTGGAAGAAGGTCAAAGTTTTGAAGAGGGTCCAGAGGTTAAAAAGTTTTCTATCGCCCTTTTTCTTTGATGATGAACGAACATACACCTAGCCACCCGATTTCCTCAACCATATGTGTATCACTTCAGTCATTGAGAGAGTTGTGAGACTACAATTAGGGAAAAATCACTACCTTAAGGTGACATGCAGGGATTTCAATGGGATGTGAACCTTTTCCTTGCTCACAGCAGTCACAAGGATCATCGCCTACTTCATAGGATGTGGAGTATTACAAGCTGTACTGGCTAGTACAAGAATAAAATGAATGAATGTAGATTTTCTAAGTGTATACCTAGTATGGAATGTGTTGCACAACAGTTGCCAATTCTGCCCAACAATTCAAGAGGTTTGTGCTGATTTATTTTAATTATTGAATGATAAATTTGAGCCTATGATGATGGATCTATATGTTGTAAGCTTTTTCTTTTGAATAATAAGTACAAAAGAAATTTCCAATTTGGCTGTTAAACTGTCATTTAAATATTTGCATCAGTAGAAGAACAATTCATTACAAGCATTTTATTAAACATTTGTTCCTAATCTTCCTTTCCATGACAAACATTTTCTACATATTTTTGGAGAATTTAATACCCTCCACTTTTGTGAAAATGCCACATTCTCAATTGTAGACCCTAAGGTGAGACAATAGTGCATTCACATTAGCTATAGGACACACTTTGAGAGAAGGTAAGGTGAAAAAAATGCCTCTTACAAAATGATCATACAATTACAAGAAAGAAAATATCCACATGATACACAACCATAATACAGTTGTGTATCCTAGGAAAAATCCTATTGGAAAAAAAAACCAAGGTCCAAAGCGTAATATAATTGTATTACTAGTATCAAAGCAATCACAATACAATGGTCAAGCACACACCCTTTTGAAGAATAACCAACATCAAATCTGGAGCAAGTAATGACAACATAACAATAATTTAAAATTATTATATTCATTAATATATACTATAATTTACAAGAACATGTGTTATAAAATTAAAAAGTTACACAAACAAATTTTACAAGGGAGGTTCCATTAAAAGTAATTGTATAACGCAAATTTAAATGTGTTATGAGAAATGTTTTGAAGAGGAGAATAACAGAGACCACAACTTCAATTTATACGTAGTGTGCATCAAGAAAAGTGCAGAAAACACAACTAAGTACAACAATTTATCGATTCCACAAGAGTTGTGATAATGTCACCACAATATATGAGTGCAATCAATTAGAGAACAAGAAGTTACCAAGTGTGAAGAAATCTAGATGCTCGAATTTGGTTGCTACTGGTTCATGTCAAGACCAATTTAATTCTCTTTCAACTAGAATTATGTCTAATGAAAAATTGAACAAGCTTGCTTAGCCAAATGATTTGTAATTCTGAGAACAAACTTTAGTTTCTAATTACATCTACTTCAAAAATCTATTCCTCCAATGGGGATGTAATGACATCTTGGTGTTCTCCCTATATAAAGGGTGTCATTGGAAGGGGCCTGTATTTTTAAATTCCAAAATGGTAGGGGCACATTCTATCCGTGTCCCATCCCTAAGGTATCCCCATTTTGGGAAACACCTAAAAAGTAGGTGGAATGTGTCCCCAAAAAATGCATCATAAAGTTAATCAAGATTCCTAGACAACAACTTAATAGTAAAGCATACACGTGACAATAATGTCCACACTGTGAAATGGTCTTTTCCAAGAGGACTCACAAATGATAAATTGAACATTAGAATTACAAACTATATGACACACTTGTCCCAATGTTATTCCACTTGTATACCTCCAAGAACAAATGGGGGTTCCAAGATTGTCAACTAATTGCTAGGGGCCAAAAGGCACGTAGATTACAACACCACCCGAACTTCTATGTGCTCACCAACATCATAAATGCATCTGCAGTATCCTGCCAAGTGTCAACTTTATGCGACACTACCCTCTTATCCTCCACCATGTCTGGAACAAAATGGTACTAGACATCAATATGATTTATCTATGTGTGAATGGTTGGGTTCTTTGCAAAACTAATGGCACTTGACTATCACAATGAACTATAATAGATCTATAACTCAAACCAACATATAAACATAGTTTTAGACACTGAAATGCCTTCTTACAAGCATAAGTAGTTGTCGTGCACTTTATCTATATCACAAACAAAGCAATCATAGAATGTTGCTTTCTCATCCATCTCATTACACCATTGAAGAGGCTAAGCACATATCAATTAGTAGACCTCCTATCAACATATCCTACCCAATCTAAATCCACAAATCCCTAAAAATCCACCAAATGTTAGTCTTCTAGAATATTGCCATGATAATAATTAAAGTACTAATAAAAACTTGCAAATACTCAATGACCTTTACTACATCTCAATGTTCACATCCAAGATAAGCCATATAACAGCTAAAGGTTCTAATTACCTAGTCAATATATGACTATGCATATGGCTCCCAATCGCACTAGCATAGGCCACTAATTGCATCTCTTCTATCTATATAGATGTTGTACGACACTATTCAATTGAAACCTTAGTTCCCACAAAAATAAGAACACTAATTGGTTTGTTGTCAACCATGTCAAAACGCTACAAAATAGACTAAACATTCTTCCTCTATTCAACCCAAAGATTTTCATAGTTCTTTCCCATTTAATTTCCATCCCAATAATGTACTAAATAGTACCTAACTCTTTCATTTCAAATCATAAAGAAAATTAAGATTTCAAATCATTAATCATTTCCTTACAATAACCAAATAACAACATACCATTGACATACTATGTTATAATGATAAAATGATTTGACCTAGATCTAAAACATCCCAACCCCAAAATATAAGAATCAAACTTTTTACACCACATTCTCGAAGACTGCTTTAAACCATAGATGATTTCTTCAACTAACACACCAAGTTTTCTTTACTATTCTCAATGTAGTGCTCTAGCTGCAAAATGTTTATGTACTCCTCTAAATCATGTAAGAAATCTCACCAAAATATATTCTCTCAACCTAGAAATAACATTTGGCAATGAACATTCCCTTCCATTTGCAACCATTTCAAACCATCAAAGTCTATCTTCCTTTTGAACACGCATTTGCAACCAACAAGCTTATGTACTTCAAGCAACTAAACAAAGTCTTATGTATCATTCTTCTTAAGTCCAACTATCTCCTCATCCATAGCAATTTTGAATAATCATAATTACCATTTCTATTGCCTATTTAATTGTTCTAGGCTCATCTCTATTTGTCAACAACACAAAAATGCATCTAAAATCAAGTAGGCTATACCTATATAATTGTCTCACACCTCCTCGGAAGCTAAGGTGGGTTTTCTACTTCTTCAAACTGTTTGAGCTTTCCTCTTTACTAAGTCCATAATTATCCTCTTTCATTTTCTAGTTTAGTCTTCTTAGTCTTTGGTTGTAATTGAATAACTATATTCTCATCTTATATTGCTAGCACAACTATAGGAATGGGTCTAACCTTTCTAAATATCACACCTCGACTATACAAAACTATCTCAACCACAATATCCCAACGACTGCCCAGCTCCGCGCACATACTCTACAGCTTCTTTTTCCACAGAGGCAGATATCCAACCAGCTCATTACAGCCTTCTTCTTGCCCTCGTCTCCATTGCAGGGTTCGAAGCGGCCTCGTGATGCCCCCACTACCAGTCTCTTGTTGGACATTAATAAATTTATCTTATCTTATCTTATCTACCCTCTCACATCAACACCATAACCAATGAAGATGCATTTCCCAACCATATTACCCAACTTTGACTACTTCTCCCTAGGCACATGAGCCCATTTGAAGGGCCCTTTTTCATCCAAACCTCCATGGGGGTTATATGTAGGAAACTTTTTAATCATATACCATGCAATAGCAACCTATTTTGCGAAACAATCTACTCCAATTTGGCCCCATAAGCATACTCCTAGCCATCTCCATAAAGTCATGTCCATGTGCTCTACAACTCAAATTTGTTGATGAGTGTATGGAGTTATCCTATGTATGTAATCGTATGTCTTTCAATATCATTCTCCTTACAAGTATTAGAAACAATCAAATTTTGCAAAACGAAACTTACCAAAATTGTCAATACTCAACATCATCATGATTTCTCCTAATTTTATTCTCTAAGAGAGCCTTAAACTCCCTAAATAGACTAAAGACCTCAAATTTGTTCTTAATAAAATGCAACCATGTTCTTCTAGAATAATCATCAATGAATGATACATAATACAACAATTTAGATAACAAAGGAATATTTATTGGACCATATACATCAAAAATGAATAAGATCCAACAATCTAGAAGATTTATGACACATGGAATAAAATTGAACACAATTATCTTTTCCATATATAAACAATTCACAAACCTCAAATTCTAGAGAATAGTCTACCAACTACTCTACAATATTTTTTTAACTTTTCAAGTTTTGTAGGCCTTTCTCATCTATATGGTCCATGTGCTAGTGCCATAGCATTGTCTTCTTTGTAGGTAACTTGCTCCCTAAAATAAGAGTCTCTTTAGGTAACCAAACTGCACAACCATCAAAACTTGACACAACCCAACTTTCACTACAGATTTGATGACTCAAATGTAGACTTTGCAAATCTCTTTACCACACATACCAAGGAACTATTGCACTATACAAATCTAGCATCATGTTAAAAGTGAGTACCAACCTAGACTCCCTCTGTGAGCACCATAGCTCAAACCATCTTACAAACCCCACTCCTAAATAAAATTTGCACACCTAATCATTCATTTTTTTTACATATAAGCAGTTTTATGCCAACCTCGAGATGTACAAATTTTCACTAATCACCTTATTCTTCCATTAAGGAATCAAATACTGACTCTCACATGGCAAACTATACATGCTAAAACCACTCCTGATGGGGATTCATGTGAAAAGAAACTCCAAAGTGAATCATCCATGCACCCTCAAATGCATTGCCAAGGCCGTAACAAAGTCATCTCCAGCATTCTCTTAAGAAAATTTATCAGATTTAGACTTTTTCTTCTTTTTTCTCGTCCTCATTTCTTCTCAAGTGGTCCAGCTTGTTACAATCCACCACTTCAAAATTTTCAAGAGACTTAAGAATCAAGATCTAAATTTGCTTTTATCCCTCTTATTTTTCTTCTTTCCAACTCGATATCACTTCCATTTCCAACATTACCATCATCAATCTATTAGTGTGTAGACCACTTAAAGTCTTATATAAGCGTTCCCCCAACAAACATTACTCATAGCTAGCTCATTAGGATTTAAACATTCATCTATATCAGCACTTCTAATCAGAATTTAAAATTGCCGAAACGTACTCAGAAGAGAGACAACAACACTCACCTGTATCAAATTGGTTCTTAGATGTAAGCGTTCAATATGCACAAATGGGTAACCATTTAGACTACAAAGACCAAATTCTAAATATAGAAGTTTTGTAAACTTGATGAAATAGATCATATTGTCATTCAGGATAACAACCTAACCATAGGACACAGTAAGAAAGAGAGAAACTAAAGTGATTATTTCAATGTCTACAAATTGTTTTGGTAAATAATTGAATAATAAATGGACTGATCAAACAATCATTTAAAGGATTACAAAGACGACGTTTCTATTAAGAAACAATCGTAAATTAGAAACTATCTAATATTTACATAAATTACAATATTGACAATGAAATAATAAATAACAAAGATTTTATGAAAGATGTTATTCTAATACCCTACCTTAATGGTCAATCTATCAACTACACCAAGTTGCCCCCTAAATTTTACAAACTTGTCCGGGCTTAGAGACTTAGTGAGAATATGTGTTGTCTAATCCGTAGTCAGAACATACATCAACTGAACTGATTTGTCTTCAATCAACTTCCAAATGAAGTCACAATAAAGGTCAACATGCTTGGTTCTTTTGTAGAAGACCAGATTCTTGACTAGTTTGAGCACCCCTTGATTATCACAATAAAGGGGAGTAGGATCTGCATGTCTGAAAGCATCCACCTAAGCCAAACCGACTCACAAGCTACCTTAACTTTTCCTTGATACTCAGCTTCTATCAAGGAAAGAGCCACTACCTACTACTTCTTGCTAGTCCATGTGGCTGCACTAGATACCAAACTGAAAACATACCCAGATGTTGATTTTCTATCATCAATGGATCCTGCCCAATCTAAGTTTGTAAAACCAATAAGTCTATGATCATGACTAATGCTATACAAAAGACCAAAACCAGAAGTACCCTTCACATAACGCAGCACACGCTTCGCTGTTACCCAATGATCAGCCTTGGCAACTGTAATGAAGCGTGAAATGTAGCTCACTACAAAAAAGCAGACAAGGCTGCCCACCAATTGCCTGAATGTTGATTCATTCACTAGAGGTGAATCTGATTTGGCTATCACCTTCTGCCCTTTTCTAAAGGTTTGGATACAGGTTTGCAATCTTGCTTCAAAAACTTGTCCAGCAAATTACGGGCATACTTGGACTGAGATAAGAAGATACTACCTTCAATCTGCCAAACTCAACACCTAGACAATAGTGCAGAAGTCCCAAGTTTGTCATGTCAAATGATTGACACAAACTCTGTTTGATCTAATCGATCAAAAGTGTCGAACTACCTGTGATAATCAAGTCATCAAAATAGATAACAAGAAGAAGAATATCACCACTAGTGTTTTTGACATACAAATTAGAATCAGATGGACTCCTCTGAAAGCCATTGTCAGTAAGGTACTTGTCAATTTTGATGTACCAAGCTCGAGGAACCTGTTTCGGGCCATAGAGTCCTTTCACCAATCTGCACACCTGATGCTCTTTCCCAGTATTGAGGAAGGCCCTCTTAGCATCCATCTGATGGACTTTCCAACCAAACTGAACTGCTAAAGCAAGGAAAAGTCGTATGGTACTCATTTTGGCTATAGGAGCAAAAGTTTCCTCATAGTCAATCCCCTCTTTCTGTGAGAACCCCCTAGCAACGAGACGAGCTTTGTACTTGTCAAGGGTTTCGTCAACTTTGTACTTAACTTTATACACCCGTTTGCAGCAAATGGGTTTCTTCCCTGAAGGAAGATCAAAAAGAACCAAAGTGTAATTCTTCAGAAGACTTGATGTTCAGCTTCCATAGCCTTTTCCCACTCAGGATTCCTTTAGCCTCAGTATATGTTTGAGGCTCAAAAATACAATGAATGTTGGTCATGAGAGAAAAGTTGAGTGTATTATGCTGCTTGCTCTTGTTTCTTGAAGATCTACCCTCGATGAGCTCATCAGGATGGAGATCACTGATGGTTTTAGCCAACCATTTAGGCCGAAGAGTAGAAGATTCAACATCAGATGCAAGAGAAATAGCCATAATAGGATCTAGAACAGGTTCAACAAGAGGAACATCATCCGGACGAAATTCAAGTAGTGCACCATCAAATTCAAAGTCTGTTATCATCCCTCCCATCAGGTGAACCAAATGGAAGACGGTGACCCAAATTAGTAGCCTTCAAAGGTTGATCCTCAGAATTTTGTACAGACGAGGAAAGCTGAAAAGGTCCTCATTCTTCATCAAAGACAACATCACGACTGAAGATAAGACGATCAATGTCTACATCAATCAGTCGGTAAGCCTTATGGTTGTCATTGTACCCTGTGAACATAAGTTTCTGACTCTTGGAATCCAACTTGGAGTGCTTGGCACCTGGAATCCAAACATATGCTAAAGAGCCAAAGACTTCCAGATGATTGATCCTAGGCTTGCGACCAATCCAGGCTTCTTCAGGAGTCTTCCCCTTAACAGCCTGTGTGGGAGATCGATTAAGGAGATAGACTGCAATGAATACTGCTT
The DNA here is from genome assembly GCA_018584345.1 of Thuja plicata. Classification (NCBI taxonomy): domain Eukaryota; kingdom Viridiplantae; phylum Streptophyta; class Pinopsida; order Cupressales; family Cupressaceae; genus Thuja; species Thuja plicata. Next base: position 3,668,762 of record MU224692.1, read on the forward strand.
CTGCACAATATTTCTTACTAACACTCATGTGTTCCATCATTCACCTAGTCATTTCAGTTATAGTGCAGTTTCGACATTCAACAATGTCGTTCTAATAAGGAGTGTACGATGTGGTTAACTTGCATTTCATATAGTGTGTATCACAGAAGATGGAGAAAGCATTAGAACAAAACTCCCCTCCAATATCTGACCTAAGAGTGACTATGGAACAACCTAACTTTTTTCTATTAAGGCCTTAAACTTCTGAAATACAATAAACACATCTGATTTCTTTCTAAGAAAGTACACCCACATTTTATGACTGAAATCATCAACAAAAAGGAAGAAATACCTGGCATCGGTAACAAAAGATGTATTCATTGTACCAAATACATCAGCATGAACCAACTACTAAACCTTTGAGGCTCGCCATGAGTCACCGCCCTTGAATGGTGTCCTGTGTTGCTTCCCAGCCTGACAAGCTCCACAAACTCCGTGATACTGAGTTTGAATCTCAGGTAAGCCAAGAACTAGATCCTCTCGAGCAAGCTGAACAAGATAGTGAATGTTCAAGTGGCCATACCGCTGATGCCAGAGGCAGTTGATGGAAGATGATTTAGCTGCAAAGGCATGCTCAAGAGAATCACCCGTATCCACAAGTCTATATAGACCATCATCCTCGATGCCAACAGCGACAATAGTGTGAGTCGCACGAACAACAATTGAAAACAATGTGAACTCAAGACCACATCAAGCTTAGGAGAGTGTTGCATAATCTGGCTCACTGAGAGAAGATTTAGTTCCATACCAGGAATGTAGTATACATTGAAGAATATGAGATTCCTTCCACTAGACTATATCTACATGTTGCCCTTGCCGCCAATAGTATACTCTTCTCCAAAAATGACTAAATCGGTGTAAGGTGAGAAGTCTCTGGACCAATCACGTTGATGAGTGAAGCGTCAAGAAGCACCGCACTCTAAGTACCAAGCAAAAGACTTCACATGATCTGCAAGGCGTTTCGCCGTGAAAGCATTAAATGCATATTCTTTCTGCTATAAGTGCTTTGTAACATTGGCCTTAGGCCGAGACCCTCCCTGCTTCAGTTGTTCATAAGCAATCTGATTTCGACAGTCCTTTATCAAGTGACCAAATTTGTGGTAGTAGTTATTATGAACTTTCTTCTTCTTTGAGCTATCTTGAGGCTAACTAGAGCCTTTCTGCTGAGTTGATTGAGATTTTCTTTTATCCTTGTGAAAGGATTTGGCTGCGAAGGCTTGTTATGAGAGGATGAAGTTGCATTGCTACCAAACTGTTGTTTCCAATGGTCCCATTGCAGAAGTTTGGTGCACAAGTCTCGAAACTTCAAGTCAACATTAGTTGCAGTAATGTTGAGTGTTTCAATGAAGTGGTCATAGGATTGAAGTAGACTCTTCAAGGTTATGACTACCATATCCTCTTCCTCCATTTCTGACCAATGGCCTCTAGTTGATCTCCAATGTCCTTAATCTTTGTCAAATGCTCCTATAAGGACATACACTCATCCATCATGATAGAAAATAGTTGGTTCTTCAAGAAGAACGCACAGCTCTTATCTGATGTCTCATGGAGATCCTTCAAAATAGTCCAGGTCTTTTTAGTTGTCTTGTCGAATGGTAATTTTGGCAACTGATCATTAATAACTGGATCTTGTCAAGGTCTAGTAGGACAGGATTCTTTACCCAAAACGAGCTCATCAAGACGACGATACTCGAAGATAGTCATCATCCACTGCTTCTGTGTTGTAATTTTTGTCATGAATCGTTGATTGCCTTCCAACATTATGTTGGTCAAAGATATCATCGTACACGCTTTCTGAGACACACAAAACAAGAAATTTTGAAGAGGCAAAAAATAGAATACGGAATCCAAGGCACGCATCTAGATGCACATAGAGGCATATTGAGGTAAAGACTTTAAAAAAATATGAAGTGCAGTTGGCACAAATCCCAATGTACAGAATTTCCCAAACCCATAAAATTTTGACAAAGACCCAGAAATCTTTACAAAAAACCATCAAAGAATTTGTAGGTTAAATTTTAATCCTACTAAAAAATCAAAGGGTTTTTCAAAAACGCTATCCGGCTGAAAAGGTCTACAAACACTAAAAAATGAAGCCCTAGCCGAGCAGAAAACTATAGAAAAATGCTCTACAAATCACGAAATGTCATGGGAATCAGAAGCCAAAAAAATCATGTACTTTGAGCCAAACAAAAAAAAATGTCGCAAATTTTGCCTCCAAAAAATGTGAAATACATTTGCATCTACAAATAGACAAGGTACAAATGTGCGTCGTGAGTTGATGAAGGCAGAAAACGATCATGATAATGATCGTGCGAGCCATAAAAAATCCGATCACAAACCACAAAGGAGCTTCAAAAAAACACGAAAGTAAATTGCGTTGAAAAACCAGTTAACAACACAGGCTGAGAAAATAAATCTCGTCACGTGGTAGGTAAACGGATGAAAAGCTCAGACAGAAAAGCTTGCAGCTTGAAAGGTTGAGATGAAAACCCTATGCGCGTGAGAACAGGGAATCCTTCATTCATGGTCAAACAACCCCATGCCTAGACTAATAAGGATTGAACAACAAAGACACAAATTTGCAAAAAGAGAACTAAAAAACACAAGCAATAAGGTTTAGAAAAATTTACACAAAAACAAATTTGTTTGAGAATTTTTTTGTTTTTGGAATCATAAAAAAAATTGAAGAAACCCTACTCCCGCTCTAATACCATGTTTTGGTAAATAATTGAACGAATAAATGGAATGATCAGGTGATCATTTAAAGGATTACAAAAACAATATTGACCATTAAATAACGAATAATAAAGATATTATTCTAATACAATTGACCAAAGTAGGCTGATAAAACTCAGAAGTAATAACAGAGAAGTACCAAGGAAAAATAACCATAAATTATGAAAGCAACTAAAGACAAAGAGAATGGTAGTCAAGATGTTATAACACTATTTTAGAGTTACTATCCTATAGTTATTTTCCTATTCCTCTCCCAAGAAGCACTAAAACTCCTCTCTTAAAATCATAACAATGAAAAGCAAATAGCGTTGCCATACCTGAGCCTCACATTTATACCATTGTAGGATTCGTAGGGCATCTCAACTGTAGAGAATTCAAATGGATATGTTTTACGATCATGTATCTCACCAGGTACATCAAGCTCCCGAACTGCAAAACAAATAAATGTCAGCATTGGAGAACTGCATGATTAGCTCAAAACATAAGACAGTGGTGAGAATAAAATGCACTGTGGTAAACAATAAAAGAGAGATTTAAAGTTCGGTAGAACTTGAATAACATGAGTTGTGCAGCATTCAGATTTTTATGTCAGAGGTTCTATGAAATCCAAAATAATATCAATATCTCACTAGATGGGATAGGATTGAGCACAAACAACTAGAGAGCTTCATTGATGAAGGAGACAATCAGGTCCAGTGATTTATATGAAAAGGTTTGTTTTCAACTTTCTAGAGGGTCAGATCCTTCGCAGAGATTACAAAGAGATAGCTGTTAGCAAATTGAAAGACTGCAAAAGGATCTACTATAATAATATCACTAGTAAGAGATTTTGGCAGGAATGGAGGCTAAAGAACGGTTCCATAAGGACAAGCCCTGAACAGCATTAGCATAGAATTATTTTCCAATTCCATTATCTGGCAGAGCAAGCCCCTTAACTGCATCATAAGCCCCATACATTTGCCCCTAGAATTTCAGGACTAACAAGTTTTTAAGCAGATTGAAAAGACTCTTGATCATATTATACCAAGGATATGATTCATCTTAGTTACCTTCTGTAACTGCAATAGATGTTCTTAACATGAGCATTTATCCTGATATTGCTAGAAGTAGAAACGAAAGTCAACTATGCCAGTTAAATAGACTCTTTGGAGGGGAAGAAAAAGGTATAAAGACAATCAAAAGTTCACTTGTTACCTGTTGGGAAGTAAGAATTTTTAAAAAAAAATTGAAGCAGCCTCCATCCATTTTAATGAGCTAGTCATTAACTTGCAGAAGCTAAGTTATTTTCAAACGTAAGCTTGTTATTTCTTCTTGTATTTCAATAGACGTATTTTACAATTTTCTAGGTAAAAGCAATATCAAACTCATGGACAAAGTTTAATCCACCCAATGCTCTTACCTTTTAGTGTCTCCAGAAATTTCAATAATACTCAATTTGATATAGGATTCATAAGATAAATTAAGTTCATTCAGAAATAGGACATCCAAATGTTCATTTTAAGCAACATATATTATAACACTGCTGCAGCTAGAAGAGATACGATACCAGAATTGGAAATATATTTCTTAATTTCTGATGGAATGAATATAAAATATACATAACAGCTTAACTCACCCAGAGAGGTGAAGTCATAAAAATTTCCTCTATCAAAGTACAACTCTGCAGAAACAATGAGATATTGTTAGCACTAAATAATGATAGTAAACAATTAGCCATGATACCTCTTGTATCAACTCTTTAATAAAAAGTTGCATAATAATGACTATAAAAAAAGCATAAGAAAAAAATCCCAGAATGAAAGCATGCCTGCACCTCTTATTGCCAACAAAGAAACTACCATTGTTTTGCAAGTAACATCATTTATGTCTCCTCATATCACATTACCTTAGTCTAACAGAAAAATGATATGTACCTATGAGGATCAACAAATGTTTTTAAAAGCATTTACAAAAGACCTCTCAGGCTCTCACATTGTCCCTCTATGTGTTGAGACTCAACAAGCCTTGAGAAGAACTTGTGAATCCAAGTCCAAGTCAGGCTCAGTAAGTCTGCAGCCTCGACTCACAGACTCAACCAAAACTGTGGAAAAAAAAAACCAACTTGATAGTTTCAAACAAAAAAGACATTAATAACATTTTTCATAGATTATACATGTTTATTAACCGCCAAATTTTCCACCTAGTACAAGTCCGAGTCACAGAACAGCTTTCTGAGTTTTTGTGGCTTTCAATACATGCAAATTAACTTGCCAATAAAGGAAATAGAACTGATAGAAGTTCACAACAGAGTGTGATAAATTTCACTCAGTCGTCCTTTAGAGGGAGTTCACAATTACTTATCTTAATGTAGACGTTTCTGCTTGACTATGAACTATATAAACATGAGTGCCCTTGTTGCAGCCCTGTTTTACTAGTTTCAAAGCAGAAGTGAGATTGTAAGAAATACAGTGTGACCAAGAAAGAAATATGGTAGAGCTCGGGACAATTTCAAGAAGGCCACTAAGGTCATCAAAGTCATGATAAGCCCCCTAATGATGTTGAAGATACATGCTTCCAAAATGTAATATGATATTAAAGGCATTCAAAAAACAGAGTAGGCATACATGAAAGTAAGGGTTGTCATTAAAGAAATATTTCAAAGTCCTAAACTCCTACTACACTTGCACACAATTTTCCCTGATTTCTATACAAAACGGTTGACATTGCACAGTGCCAGTGTTGGACAGTTACAGAAGGATTATTGCGGTCTCACAGTTGCAAAAACGTGTAATTTAATATTGGCCCACTATTATTGACTCATTGTTGTAAAGGGATGTCTTATTTGGTTCCAGTTAATTTTAGTATAAATAATGCATCAAAATGATTTATGGTTTCTTACTCTCTGCATTTTGCATTTGACATTATTTCTTGTGTTTAAATCCTAACGTCTCAAAATCTTCATCTGCGAGGCATTCATGTTCTTCAATAACAATGGACCTACCTTATTGTCAATGCAACTATAAACCTGCTTCCCTTATTGGTTCTTATAAATAATGATTAAGACTCTTGGAAAATGTTACCTAATTTGACAAGAGATGACACTAATTTGATAAGAGATGACTAACCTGTAGGGCAGTTTTCAAATTAGGAAATTTTTAAATTAGATACTCTTTATATTTTAATGACTTCCCAAGAAAAAGGTATCTTGTATATGCTAATTGACATTTATGCTCCCTAGGAAGATTCCCTACTCAAAGTGGCTCTACAAACATGATATAATTGTAATGTCCCCTTTTACTGAATGGGATTTTACTAATAATAAATTAAAATATTAAATATAACTTAAAAGTTTAATTTTATCAAAAGTCAAGGGGCATGTGAAGAATAATGACTATTTAAGGAGAAAGATATATAAGAGACAACAAAAAGGGACAAGCAACCACCATACAACAAATACATCTTGTCATTATCTGATCATTACTCCTATGGAACATGGAACTAAGGTTCATTTTGCCTATGGACAAAACACCTCGTAGCAGTAAATCTCAATTTGCAAAAAGATTTCAAAATAAGAATGGCAAAACACGGGAAATTTGCCACAATTTGTGTTAATGTAGCATATACAACTAATATACAAGACCTAATTCATGCAAAGAACTTTAAGACAGAACAGAAAATTTTAAGATGGGTTCTACTAAGAAATATCACAGAACAATACCTATTTGCCCCAGAAGCTCAATCTTTACACCATTATGCTCAACTTTCTTTCCTGCGATGGGTTCTATACAAACCTGTACAGGATCATAGCCAAGTTTATCAGGTACGGATTCCAAATGCATCTTTGTTCAGCTTATAAATAGCCAATAATTCTACCATAGAAGCAACTTGTACTTTACCAGCCCAACCCATACTAGCAAAATAACAATACTTGGGAAAAGTAAAAATCCTTCTAGCAGAACAAAATATTGATTTACCTCTCCAACAACATTTTCTTGGCTTTGAAAAAGGGGCACCAAAACTGTTTGCCCATTCTCCTTCTTTACACTAGCCTGTAAGAGAACCATGCTATAAGATACTTGGGAAACAACTTCACCCATCAGACTCCAGAAAATTGGGAGTACCATTTTATAGGGAAAAAGAGAAAAAAGGGATATAATTTCCAAGAAACTGCAAGTAAGAAAAGAAAATTTAATTTCCAGACCAGATAATCATGCACATCAAAGAATTATAGACTAAGTTGCCAAGCGGGTATGGTACATTGGTACGGCATTTTTTTGGGGGGGGAGATGAGTACATTTGGGTACGTCTGTACAAAAATATATAAAAACTTTAAATAAAAACATATTTACTGCCTAAAAGAGTAGAATTAAAATATATCATAATATAAAATTTCAATTGCTGATTAATTAACTATAACTAATATAATTATTATTATATTAAGGAACATTTATTATTTAAAATAGAATTTTATATCTATATAATAAATTAAACTACAAAATATTAAGATACTAAATACAAATTAAATTGTTATATTATATATTTCATATTTAATATGAAACACTTACTTAATATAAATAAAGTTAAATATAAATTAAATTGTATATACAAGAATAATTATATTATTATGTCAATAAATAATAATATTAATAATTATTTAAATTAGATTTTTATATCTATATAATAAATTAAAGTATCTTGGAGTCCAACTAAACAAAGGGAATAGATCAACCAACCTTTGGGAAAATGTGATGAATAATATAGACAAAAAGATAGAATCATGGAAAGGTAGATGGTTAACAAATGCAGGGAAAACAACTATGATAAAATCAATGCTATCAGCAATACCAATATATCAGATGATGTGTTTTAGTCTGCCAGCAGGCATTAAAGATAAGATTACAAAGACGTTGAGAACTTTCTTTTAGCAGGGGTCAAGTGATAAATCTAGACTCACATTAATAAATTGGAATCATATTTACAAAACGAAGGAAGAAGGTGGATTAAGCATAAAGGATGTTAAGAAACAAAATCTAGCCCTAGGAGGGAAATTAGTGTGGAGGATGTATAGAAACCCAGAATCTAAATGGGTCAAAATTTTAAGATATAAATATCTGGAAGGACAGGATCAGATGAGTATTTTCAGACATGACTCCCCACCAAATGGATCCAGAGTATGGAACTTTATCAAAGAATGTAGGGAGATCATCACGGATGGAAAAACGGATGGGATATTCAAGATGGGAACAAAGCACTCTTTTGGGATGACTCCTGGGGAGCATACCCACCTCTGAATATAGTGGTTGTGGATGCTCAATCTATTAAATACCTCAAGAGGCATAGAGGTATTTATGTTAAAGACTACATCGAATTTACACAAGGCAACCCAACTTTGGGTTGGAAATGGAAATCCTTTGACAATATGGATTTATCAGGAGATTTTTGAAATAATTTGGATGAACTGCTAAAGCAGAGAAAGATTACACCCAAACAGGGGGAAGATAAAGTAATATAGGCCAAAGTAATAAACAGGGAATACAACATGAACGATGAATACAAATCTATTAGTAACCTCAATTGTGAGAGAACCAATTTACCTTTAGACTTATGCTGGAACAACAATTGCCTCCCAAAGGCTGGGATGTTTGCATGGGCTGCAATGCAGAATAGAATACTAACGGCAGATTGGTTCCTTAAGATGGGATACCAGGGCCCTTCCAAATGCTCTCTTTGTGAAAAGTAAAGTGAATCTAACAATCATATATTGTTGAATTGCGAATTCACCAAAAAATGTTGGAATTGGCTCATTAATAAATTAAACTGGAGCACAGCTTTCCCAAAAAATATGAAAGATATGTTTATAAGTTGGCCAAGAAAGGAGGGAAATAACTTATATGGTAAGCTATGGCAAATTGCACCCTCTATTCTGATATGGTAAGTGTGGAAGGAAAGAAACAGGAGACTTTTCAAAGAATCCAAAATGAGCACCAAACAATTTCTTAACAAACTTGAAGCTTGTATAGTGGAAGTAGTTAACAGCGGAAACATGAATGGGGGTACAGGAATGCTTCTTTTCACAACAGATGACAACAATATTAGAAAAAATTGGTTTGGATTAAAAGTCCCACCATTCATTGGGGATAAAGAGAACAAAAGTGCGGACAAGAGAAAGGAATGTGTTTGGAAAGTGCCACAAGAGGGATGGTACAAACTAAATTTTGATGGTGCCTCTAGAGGCAACCCAGGCATAGCGGGAATTGGATGTTGTATTTATGATTGGGAAGGTAAAAAGATAGCCAACAAAGCAATGCCTCTAGGGTAAGCTACCAACAATTATGTTGAACTGACTGCCCTAATGGAAGGCTTGCTACTATGCAAAAGACTTAACCTGGATAATATAGAAATTGAAGGGGATTCTGCCATAGTGATTAATGCTATTAGGAAAGGAGGCACCCCGCACTGGATCTTGAATGGTATGGTTAGCAGAGTAATAGAGATTCTTGGAGGATTTAGAAATTACACTATAAACCATATATATAGAGAGGGTAATAAAGAAGCAGATTAGTTGGCAAATCAAGGAGCGGATGGCTTCTGGATGTAGGGAGGGATTACCGGTCATAGTACTCATGAAATCTAGTAGGGACATGGGATACTAATAATTTACAGAGGAGAGGCAAAACACTAAGGTAGATACGAGAAGCATAACACTAACTATACTAACATCAAGATCAAGATGAAGGGCAGGCTGAGACAGGGTGAGAGATTTATGGCATAAACAGTATGTAAGTTATGGCAAAGATTTAGATAAGTAAGAAAATCAGTATATGTATATAAGGATAAGAACAGAGTTATTTGTTCTTAAGCTAGTCCTTAATTAAAGCCAAACTCCGATACATATTCTCTTACATTAATATTCTGAATATATATATATATATATATATATAAACTATTAACTATAGAATGAAATTTCTATAGAAGCCTCTAGCATTGTAGAGATGGTAGTCTGATAGCAACATCTATTAGACTTATGCTAATCAGGGTACATAGATCTAGTATGGTTCTACGATACTCCCCTACTACGTCATTATAAGTGACTTAGACACTCAAGCAACATAAACAACACTAGTTTCATCTGTTCGGGGAGTTTATATGCAACTCGCCCATTGGATCGGATTTACTGGAGTGGGTCAATGAATTATCGACCTTCGTCAGACAAACTAAGATTAATCATATCTACCACAAAGGCAATAAGCAAACAGATCAACTCACTAAGATAGGTATAGATGGCACGATAATTAGGGAGATTAGGGTCACTACAAATCCTAAATAGATTATTCTCTAAACCCTTTAAACCTTTTGGTATTAAACTTTAGTATTGCCTAGCTCATTAATTTCACCGACACCTTTACATGTCCTTTAGCGAACCTCTTATAACTGATCTCCTTTATTTTAGCCATCCTTTAGGTAGTCTCAATAAAAATTAATAGTATCATTATTCTCTCCTCTCGATACTCTCCTCGCCCGTGTCACACCCTTAACTAAATCTTTCATTGATTGATTTTTACGATTGCCTCCTACCATATTAATTGCTACTACCACTCTCTAGATGCTTCCCCATCTTCATACTTAAGTAAGGCGTCCTTCAAATGTTATCTAAGTGATCAGTTCGGCATTTCCCATTTTGTCTGTTGGTTTTGCCTTTGCTACATAAATAGTATCGACACTCATATTCTGGTTTTTCAATACAAAGGAAATAGACAAATGACTTTTAAGGGTAGCATTCAACCCGAGCATTGGAACCGCATCGTCAACCCCATAGATGACCTTTCGAGGCGAGCTGTTGAGCTGGTATTTAGTGAAGACCTCTATGACTTTAAATTCACCCTTAGGACAAATGGGGAAATCATAGGGACTTTCATTTCATGTTTGTTCTTGGCAAGGGTGCCAAAAACAGAAATCATCTCTCTCTGTCACAAAATCTTTGTTCAAGATATTTTGTTTGGTCTGAAGAATGCAATGTATAGCGTCAATAATAACCTAGAAATGACTTATCCAGGGGTCTATATGAGAGGTCAGGTAGCCTGGAGAGTAGAAATGACATAGCTCGTCATACGATTATGGTGCTTCGAGACAAAGAGGCCTTCGACTCCAATTGGGCTGTGGTGGAGCGAAATTTGCATTTTTGTTGAAATGGAAGCGCATTATCCCATCTAATGTCACCATTTGGTTTTACAATACCTTCAGAAGGAAGGTTACGAAGTGCCTGCTTCTATGCAAGGTGTGGAACTCGATCGCATTCAAGTATTCGCCCCTGTGATTGTAAAGAACAATAGGCAAAAGCGTTTAAAGAAGGATACTAAAGGCAAAGCGGCTAGGGCTGGAGATGGAGTTAGGGAGGACGAAGAATCCGACAACGAACTCATCATCGTCAAGCGCAAGTGATGTAGGATGCGGGTGACAAACTCTAGCTCTAATCCCCCCTTTTTCTTTATGAATTATACGAAATACCTGATAATCAACGAATTGTAAGCTATATCAGTTATAATAGCATTCCCCACTTTTGTATAATATGGGGCTACTAGGCATATGCTCTTCTTACATCATACCAAACTCTGTAAAAATCGTTACATAAATATAATAGAAATATTATACTTATAGCATTTTCTGGCTCCTATTCACTATCGGTATCAGTTGTAATATGGAGTTTCTATGTTTATTTTCAGCATTCGAGTTATGGAGGCAGATTTCCCTCTGATATATATAAAGGGTCTAATTTATTCTCAATTTCATGAGTAAAGCAACATAGAGGTTTTAAAGCAATGTAAATATCATGAAACTGATCTTAAGAAAGATTACACTGCGAAAATCCCTCCCACTTTGTATTATAATTAGTTTCAAGAAGTTATGGATTCATTGTAATCAATTCGAAGTATCTCTATGTTCATAACTTTCAGAAATATTCAAAATTGCCTCAGAAGTAAACTCAATATTAATAGGTATATACAAACATATATATATATATATATACATATATATACGTTTACAAATATATGCTTCTCCAATATGGGGAAACTAACATATTATCCTATATATATATATATATAAGAAGAAAATAGAAGGAAATCTTTCTTAGATATATATATATATATATATAGAAAACATATATATATATAGCTAGATATTGAGATAGATACACTCACAAGAGAGCAAATTCGCAATTACTCAAAATAATTATTTATGATTCTTTCTCCCTAATAAAGAGGGGATTTTAAACACATACCGAATTAGGAATCAGCGATGCCTCCTTTCCTATTCAAAAAACATCGATAAATGAAAAGAAGACATATCGCCATTGGAGTTGTGTATATAATTCCCTGTTGGTTTCTTCTTAATCACTATCTCCCAATCCTGGTGCAGAAAGATACTTATATCCCCTTCTCAGCCTTCTCTCTTCACAACAAAATGACTACACCTATTAAGCTTAAGGGACCCAAGAATCAAATAGCTTTCGACGAAGCCATTAATGGTAAAACCGTAAAAGGTTGAAGAAGATACTGCTTTCCTCTCACTTTCTGATCATAAGAGCGGTATATAGAATCTTGGGTAGAGAATTTGTCATTAATACAGATAAATATAGAGTTAATTCAGATATTCCTGCTATGTTCATAGCATCCGCCATTCAAGTGGACCCAGACAAACAAGCATTTGGCTGGTTATGCACACATATCTTAAAAAAAAGTACCTGGGGGATCTTGATAAAGTGATCCTCAATATCAGAGGGGATTTAACCATCTCTACACCCCGCTTCTATGATTCCCCCTTAATTGGTGCACGATCAATCTTGTCGCACCCTATTTTTATCACAGAAGATCTAGACTCCTTTCTAGAATGGATACCCACGATAAGAAGGAATCTGGATTTTTTGTTTCACTTTATGCATGTGAGGAGATCCCTAGATGATAACTGGGATGAAAACTTCATTCAGGAAGACTAGGTTGGAAGTTGGGAGAAAGAAACAGAGGTGTATACTGATTCAGAAAATTCCAAATTGAAAAAATCACTCAAAGATATGGACTCTTCTATGGAATCAAGCGATTCGAATTCTTGAAAAACAGCTTTTGGTTGAATACATGTTAAGGAAAATAAGAAAGGTAATTCGATATCACTTCATGTATTCCCTTTTAGAATGTATAAACGACATATATGCTTTGTCTGGGTGATGTTAAAATACAATTGAACTAAGGTTTCAATAAAAGTATGAGCCCTGGCAAGATACACAATGATATGTTTTGCACTCCCTTGCTCCAAAAGGCAACATTATTAACATTAAGTGATAGAGGTCGATTAATAACATGTTTTCTTACAAACAGTAATGTTGCAACATATGGCAAAAAGAAGAAATGATTTTAGCATTTTTTTTTAAAGCAAGATTCTCTTCAGAATTTTCCCTGCGCACATCCAGGATAAAGAACAGGCTGCTAACAAAGGGCTACACTGCCAAAGGAATATTTGTATGATAAGTATAACAAATACAAGTGCAGGTACTGGTATCTTATTTAGGCATCTAAGCTGGACTATAAAAACTTCAACGTCTCTCTGGTATTCTATCTCTTTAAGCTCTGAGCGATACCCCCTTTTGATTAGCAGTTGGTTTAGGTATAGTGCTGAGGTCCTTTTATCTTGAAGTCAACACTTAAGAGAACCCTTTCTCTATGATGACTTCAAAATAAAAGCCTTCATGGCTATATCTCTTGATTAATGATAAATACCTCCTCTGTGCTGTGTGGTTTGCGCATTAACAGATGGTTATGACCATTCTGGTTAACGAAACGAATGAACTCATATAGATAGCATCAGTTGGTAAAAAAGTTTAAATCTTCTCATATTACAAACAGATCAATTCATACAGACGGAATAAGGGATGTTTCAACCTGTCCTATCTCTATATGTAAGTGAATAGAGGAACTTAAATATATATATATATATATAAACTATTCAAAATCTTTCTTATTAATAGAGGTAGGATAAGGGTACATCCCAATGTTGATGGTGCAACTGCAACAAATGAAGTAAATCTGGGCAGGTCTATGATTAAAAAAAGCAAATTTAAATTTATTATATAGAACAATGATATCTGTGAAAGCTTTAAATAGGTAACGAATGAAATCTATATGGTGATGGCAGTATTTACAATATCAAATGACATATCAATCTACACAGATTATGAGCAAATCTGTAGAATTGTCGACAAAAACATTTCCTATGGAAAGCATTGGAAAACTTCTTTGTATAATAGGACCTAAATAAAGAGACAGTAGACAGTTTGAGGACAGAATTAAGAAAAATCATATATATATATATATACAGGTATCTATTTTCTAGTAGCATTTACAATGGTTATTTAGCATACATACATACTCAAAGGTATACAGTCATGTGCAAACCTACATAGAGAGAATTCTCAAATGCATAGTTATCAAACACAACGGTATAAATATATATATACACAGCTATACATTCATATGCATATAAAAATTTATGTTTCTTGTACAAGGTCTTTAATACCTGATGGATGTTAGAATATGGATAGCATTGTCTATAATGTAAAATTACATGAAAGCTCCTTACATTATCACCACCGCTCCAATTCAATGGTACATGTGAACTAAAGGAATAATAATGGCACTATTATAGATGGAAGTCTCTCTCGATTTCTGAGTAATTCTGATATTCAAATGGCTGGTATGTATAACTGTGATGTCTACAAAGGAAATTCATACTAAGAGTGTATGGATTACAAACGCCTTTCCTCTTATAAACACATGTTAAAGAGAGAAGTTTTAAATAATAGGAATAACAGAAACAAAAAGATGAATCTGCTTACACAGACAAGTAAACGTATACACATAATCTAGCAATCGATTATCAATCTAATCATTCCATTTATTCAGATTATATCTAGCAATCGATTTAAATATATATATTTGTTTCTGTAGGCAAATCAGCTCAAATTCAGGAATGATTATTATCTCCTTTGGCATACTAAGAATGTTCTTAGCTGAAAGGAAAATGAGAAATGCAGGTAGGGATCATGGACAGGGCACACTAGAATCTTCACGACGATGGATTTAGCAGCTATAACTAGCAAGGAATCGTAACTAGAAGCAATGAAAATAAGGGGGTGTTGTTATAGCACTATGATGGATCTCTAGCCTGCAATTTTCAGAAAGTCGGGGAATATTTACAAAAAATAAAAAGAAGCTCAGCTTAATATCCTCTATATATGTAACTACTAGCCACATAGTTGGCAAAGTGAGTATTCACTTCAATCCTGTACTTATCACATTTAAGATTAAATTAGAAAAGCCATGCATACAAATGGACATGTAAAAGAGAGCCCATGGCCTCAAATATCCCCATTTGTCCAAGGTTACTACATGAATTTTGTATTACATTGATCTGGACTACAAAGTACCAGGCATGACCGGAGGTTTTCTTTGCTCCATCCTTTCCTACCGTTGCCCACAGTGAATAGAGCAATTTTGTATTATTCATTAATTAATTAATAAATTTCTTGGCTTCGGCCTTTTACAAATCAAAAACAAATTAATTAATTAATTAAAGAACAAAATATTAAAATAATAAATATAAATTAATTGGTTATATTATACATTTCCTATTTAATATGAAACACTTGTATTAATTTAATATAAATAAAGTAAAATATAAATTAAATTGTATATACAATAATAATTATATTGTTATGTCAATAAACATTAATAAATATATTATAAATGATAATAAATTTAAAATTTCACACATTTTCGATATTATTTAAAAATCTAAATCTCATAATTAAAAATAAACACGAATACATTTACAATACATAGAAAAATAAATGAATGAATGATCACATAGCTTTTCTACTTATATTTTTTTAAGAAATTTTTAAGAATTTTCGATGGCCAAAATATTTCTTCTTCGCCCTGAAATCGGCGACTCTGGATTTTTTTGTGTCCCGCCACATCCAACCAGCGTCCTGGCAATGTCCAACACATGCTGAAATGGCTTCCATTTCTAATTGGCAGAGACGGAAGGTAGGAAAAACTAAAACGAACGCAGATGAATCTGTTGGGGTATTTTGTTGTTTCCTTTCCAAGCGAATAAGTTGGAAGAAAACTTCAGAGTCTATGCCAAATGCCTTGGAATCACCAGCCAAAGGTTGAAACGTTTCAAGAAGAAAAAATGAACCCTGAAAGAATTTGTAAGGATTCCAAAACGGATCCAATTCTGGGACGTACCATACCCAGAATCGGCAGTGAAATGAGATGATTCGGTAATGTAGATTATACATGCAAGCTCTTTCCCGTTTAATTAAAATAAGGTGAAAAGAGGAGTAGCATTATCATGGAGGTTTATATTAGATAAGATAAGATAAGATAAGATAAATTATTAATGTCCAACAAGAGACCACAAGCGGGCCTAAGGGACTGAGAGTACAACAAAGAGCCCAGAAGGCAGCAGGACAACCAAACGGTGTCCGAGAAAAGAGAAACCAACAGAAAGAACAACAAGAGCTCAAGATCGAAGGGTAACTATCCGTGAGGAGAGGAGTCTGAATCAAAGTTCGTCTCTGGGTGGAGGGAATCCGCTGTCGCCGATAGGGCTGTAAGAGCAAGTGATCTCTGCGATGTCTAACTGATCTGGAGTAAGGGGCAATGGAAGGACTCTCAGGCCTCTTGATTTCTCTAGGGGAGGAAACCGGAGCAAAGAAGTAGGTGATCTGCACGCTGCAGGACGTAGAAACCGGGGGAGAGAGCACCTATAAAGTCGAATCACGGAGACGGAAGGCCTCCTGGAGATAAAGTGCCAAGCAGTGTTGATCCTCGAATCTGAAGAAGGAAGACATAGACCTGCAAACTCTGAAAAGACAGTGGAACCTCCCACAGATCTCATAGTAGGTCGGACAGTAGAATAAGAAATGGAACTCAGTCTCAACCACCCTCATGTCACAACACTGACAAAGCCTCTCCTCTCTACTGGTATGGTGGTTGGTCTGGATCCGAAGTCTATGAGAGCCAACTCTAAAGGACCCGAGCTGGATATGCAGGGCGTGGGGCCATGATGAAGGGTGCTCCCCTTAATGCCACAAACACATAACATAAACAAAGAAGCAACAGCAATTTGCAAGAGCAGAAAATGGGTTTCTTATTATCTCCACAAATGTGGAATTACAAACTTTCAGAATTACAATATGCAAAGCCACATGGGCATTCCCCTTACAATATTCTGTAGGACAGCCTCGAATTATTACCCAAATCTACCCAGAACTGCCCTAGACAACACTATGGGCCTTCTTTATATAGGCAATTTCCACCGCCCGAGAAGGTTCCAGAAATTTAGCCCATAGGGCCGACCAAACTTAGAATTATTTTATTTTACAATTTATTACATCATAGTCGGCTCAAAATAACTTTTGAAGAAAAATTATTTTCCGCCATTTCAGGTGACCCAACTTCCGAAGACCATAAGTCGTCGCCAGTTGACCCAATTGACTATTATGACCCCAATCCGGAAAGACCACGAAGCGCTCTAAAGGCCTGATCAGTGCAAGCGCCTGTCACCCAAATTTTCGACCTCATCTGGGGCCTCTAAAGCCTTCAAAACTGAGTTCAAAGTTTCTGTACCCTGCTGCCAATACCGAAAATCTTTAATATCTTCAAAACTAGACCTGATCTAGCCATGAAACTTTACTGGTAGGC
>MU224692.1:3692946-3718589 GCA_018584345.1 Thuja plicata
GCCCTGAAAGGAACACCAACCAGCCCTGCATCTGAAGCATCCTCATCCTCCATCCTAGAAGTGGGCCCCACATTCCCTAGGGTTAAAAAACGACACACTTAGCAATTAAAAAATGTTGTCTTTTTTTAAAAAATTTGCTTTTTTTATGTGCTTTGATGGGGGACACCTGGAAGTTCCCGTTTGGGGTCAAGGGACGTCTGGAAGTTCCCGTTCCCAAAAGTGGGACGTCTGGAAGTTATCGTCCCCAAAAGGGGGACGTGGGGATGTCCCCGCGTCCCCGATGATTATGGCTGAATGGTGGCGCCGCTGGGGACGCGGGAACGGCGTCCCCCCATCCCGGGTGCGTCCCCGTCCCGGGTGCGTTTGGGATTTGGGGGGGGACGCGTCCCCGTGTTACTCTGCTTAGAACCAAGAAGGTTTGGACGGAAACCCATTCCTTCATTAAGAGGTGGATTTACATCTGAATTCACCATTGCACTTAATTAGAAGTTATGGTTCAAATAAAGAAGATATGATGCAGATTGAAGGTGGTGTGAACAATTCCGCTAAAGGGTCGTGAACAGTGTCGCGGCTCGCTACAGTTCTGTGAATAGTGCTGCTGCAGTGAGTGAACAGTGTTAACAGCGGGTATTTCAAATTTGTTCGATGCTGACTTGGTTTATTTCATTACTCCAGCCGTCCAAGCCTTCATAATCTCAAAGTCTTTGCCTGGAGCATGTTATTGACTGGTTAGTGATATTAAGTTTGGAGCATTGAGGTAATTGTAAAAATCTGGAAACTCCTAGAGTATATTATTGAGATGTAATAGTTACAAATATGCCATTTCATGAATGCCTGTAGTAGTCTAATGTTTAGCTATGAGACTGGAAGACGGCTGTTGTATGTTTAATGAAATGTCATCACAAAATAGACAGGTTTTGAAGTAGTTCTTCCATGTCAATTGTTTGCTATACTACTGTTATTGTGCATTAGAAATTTGCATGGTTATCAGTCATATGTATGACAAAATTGTGATCAGAAATCAGAAAGTATCACTTTAAGGGTTGGATTAAATGCTGAAATTTAAAGCTATATTGTTTGGCTAAGTAGCCGAATCGGCCCTTAGCTGCCATCGACTCCAGGTACGAATCATTTTTGAACCAAAAGTGGATTCGAATCGCCTGTGGGCACGCACAGGGCTCGTTTTTTATCACTGAGTCATATCAGACAAAATTGAATCGCTTTTAGTCAACTGAAGGGATAACATGTCGATTCCAGGTCAAATCCACGTCGATTGTGACCGGTATGACTTTGCAAACGACAAAAAAACCCTAAAACCTTAATGTGTTTTCACGACTCATTTTTCACACGGCTTGTATATATCACGCGGCTCGTATATTTCACCTATTTTCACGACGATGACGGTGTGACTAAAAACTCTGCTGCTGCTGTGACGGTGTGCTTGTTGTGACGGTGTACTTGCTACGACAATGGACAACCTAGGAGGTGGTGGATCCATTAGGAGGAAAAGAAATAGGAGGGATAGCCTGAACTCTGTAGGTGAACAGTTGTATAAGAAAAAGAGAGGTAGGCCCCCGGGCCCAAAGGCCAGTATGTATCTATATGTGTGTGTGGTGTCTATGTGTATGTATGTATATAATTATATATATGTCTGTGTGTATGTATATATGTATACACACACATACCCAAAGGCAAAAAATATTTGCTCATACTCACGTGCTGAATTCTCATGCCTGTACCAGCAACTTAGGTACGATTTGTGGCTACCTTAACTCTTAAAAAAGTTTTATGATCGTAATTAAAATCATATATAGGTTGTTAGGTCCTTGTAGGGATTATAATTAAATATCTAAGTGGGACTGGATGGTATCCAAAGCTTGAATATGGTATACATACGATTTAAAGGTTAATTATTACGACTATGTTGAGCATTGTGTTTTAATTGAATACTATTTGAGGTATCCCCCTCAACGTGGACTATAAGGTTACCCCCTCAAAGAGGAATATTGTTATGAAGTATTTACAACATTTTGTTATAAAACTTGATAGTTTTGTTAATATTATGGCCTTTACAGCTAAGATCAACATTATGCTTTGCATAAATAAGGACAATTAAGATAATAATAAATGTTAATATATTGTGGAAATATATTTATTATTATCTTACCTTTGATTAATTAAATAATATATATACAGAGCGATTTGTAAATAATAATGAATAAAAGGTATTTATTATTATTATTATTAAATAAAAGACTTGAGGGCCCAAGTCGGCTACCTTGGAGAGGTATGTCTTTTCTATCCAAGCTCTTATATATATCCAATTCTTGGAAGGAAGAAGAATATCAAAAACATATCATATGTCTTCCTCCTTCAAGAATCGAAATCCACCATTAGCAAACTCTTAGAGTGCGAAATGCATCTACCATTGTGGTGCGAAATATATCAGACTTGAGGAACGAATTCAAGGGTTTGAATTAGGGAGTCCTAGGGCAGAAATAAGAAGTGAATTTGGGCTGGTTGTAAGGGCAAATTGGAGCATATCGCAGCAGCCCTAGAAGGGCGAATTGAAGCAAATCGCAGCAGCCCTAAAAGGACAAATTAGGGTAGAATTCGTGTAGATGCATAGAGTGAATTCAAGCTGGTGCGAATTCCAGTAGTATGCATATATCTGCCTTTAAGGACACTTAAAATGCAGATTGATTACAGTGTTTAAAGTGCAGACCATAGGACAGATCTGAGGCAATCCTATGTTCAGATCGATGACACTTTGGAGCAGAATTAAAGAAGCCCTAGGTGGGATAACTCGGGTCACATTCAGAGGGAGTCGAAGGAACAGTTTTGAGTCTCCTAAGTCTGATTTCAGAGATACTATCCGGGTACTATCTCTCCTTCTTTGTGATTATTTTTCTTTATATCCTGTGCTTAGTTGTTGAAAGACCTCTATAGATTGTATTTTCCTTGCTATAATCTGAAAATATTAACAAGTTTGATATTAAACAATGGAGACAAAGTCTCCTTAAATTGAAAAAAAAAAGACAATGTTTCTAAACGAAACAATCGTTAACTGAATACAAAAATAGAAACTAACAAATAAAACTAAACTCACTAAAGATGACCATTAGAAACATTACATTATTATTTTAATACATTTTTCATATTATATCGTTCTATTCTGCAAGTTGTAAATGTATAACCTCTAAATACATAACAGAATTCAGCCTTTAAATCAGGGGTTCAAGACATGCTACAATTTTGAGATATTATTCTCTTGGTAACACAAGGAAAAACAATAATCATTATAGATGCATACCTGCTTGCGGTTTTTGCCATCAGAAAATGTAATAGAGGTGATACAAGGTGGCTTAAATGCCCCGATAAGATAATTCTGGCAGTGACAACAAAACAAAGTTAGAAAAGAAGTAATTTGGGAAAAAAAAAAAAAAACATAAAAATAGAAACATAGTAATCCTAATGTCCTTCCTAAGCACTATAAGTCTAGTTGATTTGTATTTGTAAAACCCACCATTAGTAGGTTGCCAAATCTACAAATCTGGCAGAATTTAAATTATTGGCATGCCAATTTCTAATGGAGTGTTTATAAATATTTCTCTATCGCTAGCCAGAGAGCATTCATCACTTGGTAGAATGAACTTCAACTTGCCAGTTTTATTTCTGTTTAACTTCATTGGCAATCATTTATTTAATGCAAGTTCCTTTTCCTCTTTAAAAAACATATCTACTGCAGTAGTACTGTTTTACACTGCATCTAACGTTATACCCCACACTTATTATGTTTAGAATAATATTTCAAAGCAATCCACCAATATGCCACCAACCACACCAGGAAAAGACAGACCAATGTATGCATACAAATCAGAAAAAATGAAAAGGGCCTGGCAATTCATGATAACCAAGCAATGCAACATGGGGAAGAAACCTAGCAATATTTTGGAATTGCTATTATCTTTGCCAAAAGGAAGAAAAATGTATAAGAGAAGCAAAAGGATCCAGGGATATACAAAATTAACAAGAGATTGGCTGCCAGTGCCAGCCATTCTCTTTCTCACAGTTATCTAGAAGTGAAGCTCTAGATCCTTCAATTAGCTCGAGTCCAAATTTTGAGTTGTTATGCACAAGATATACCTTGTTGGAAAATGTTAAAGCACTAGAGCCATGATCTTCATTATATAAGATGCTGCATTTTAAAACTATATTTATTACCAAACCAAGTGAAAGAAGTAAACAAATCTTAATTCCCTAATGGAACAACAAAGAGTGGTAATGAAAAAAGGATATAACAAGTGTCTCGCTGCCAAACATTCTATTTATTATTTCTATCAAAGATTGCAACTTAAGATACTTCAAGTTCAATTAGCTTAAGTCCAAATTTCAAAATAGTATTGCAAAGGGTATGCCTCTTTAGCATCCTTATGACAACTTTTCTATATTACTCAAAAGTTTTGAGATTACTACTGTTAGGAGTTTTGATTAGCCATTCATAGGATGACTAAGGATTATGATGCTTTCCCGAATGATTCTAGGTAGGTTAACCACCCCTCAACACATTGTCCTATAAGAGTTTTGTACCCAACCAAAGTATATATTTAGGCCAGCATTTTACCTTACTCGGCCAGGTGAAACTTCTATCACATAACAAAGGGCATTTTTTTATCATTAGACTCTCTTGGAAATTTGATTATTTAAAAGCAACATGGCCAATGGCTTTGTGTTAAGTTTTAGGATAGCTGCAAATGTAATAGCACTCTTATATTTTCTGTGTTTTCCAAATGCAGCGATCTCTCTTGCATTTATATTGAAGATGAGGCAAAGAGAGACATGTCCCTTCATGGGGCATGTCTATTCATTATTATGTGATTAATGTAATGATGATTGATTATGTAACTACATAAATATATATATATATATATATATATAATATCTCTGAACCATTATTATATTAATTTCTCCTAATACTATTTTAGATATATATCTATATATATTATATCTCACATAATAAAACATATATATATTTATATATTCAACATATCAAACTTTTTGGTTGTCAGCTATATGTGTGTATATGCCCAAGGACAAGTGGTATATAGATATACTAGAAAAGACATGGAGGACTTTTGACCAACTTATGGTACATACGAGGATCCTTCTAAGGTCAAAAAAATCCAAAATAGTGTGACACATTTGATAGGTGCAGTCATGATGCTAGGAGTTACATTCCATGCTAGGATTATTGATTCGTTAAGACTGAGGAGTGGAAATTTATGTTCTCGTGGTTTTGCACATGGTTATTAAAAACCACTTGTGGTTTTAAATTTTTCCTATTTCAGAGATGCTTGTGATGGAGTATCAAAGACTGTGACTGAAAGAGTGCTCAGTGGATGCTTTGACAATGTATTGTAAACCAGTATATTGAATACTTTTTTGATATTGCGTTTTCTCCTGAAAATGTTTCCCCAAGAAATCTATGGTGTTATGTAATCTTGCTTTGTGTTGCACGTGTTGCGTGTTTGTTTAAATCTTTCTCAAATTGTCCAATTTGTCTCTATTTAGCATTTCTCTCCTCTTAAGCTAAAGTAAGATGTTATTTGTATCTGGCTTCCTTTCACAATTTGCCAAATCGTGAGTTTTTCAACATTGCTATAATCAAAACAATATCATTCATCCACATCCCTAAATAGGGAGAAATAAACTTTGGCTTGACTACATAGGAAGTTTAATTGCATTTACTTTCTAAACCAATTCAGGTTAATGAAACCTATTTTCTTAAGACTTGATCAAAATGTGCATCCATTTTCTTGAACTGGTCAAATGTAAAACCAAAATGGCATTGACTACAAATATAATATCTTTCACATTACTTTTGCATTTCGTTAAATACAACCCTAGCCATCCCATTCCAAGAATACCTTTGGAAGCTATGTCATTATTTTAGGAGCTCAGTTTGACACTGATAACATCTATCTTCTGAGATGTTAATGATTACCTTAAATTAGTGCTCAGTTGTTATGTTATTTGATAAAAATCAAACTTTGTATCATTTTTGGTTGCAAACTCCATACATATTGATGCTTTATTGGATTTAAAACCCAACTGCATTTCTTTAATGGTGGTCTGGAATAAGAAATAAAAGAATTTCCTTAATCTTCACAGCTAAATGACCACAAATATGTGGTGAAACAAAGCATTTCTGGAACGAGTAAAGTGCCTTACCATTTTTGCAACAAAGCAACACTTCTGTGCTGTCACCAAGACTCAGAAACTGCATAAGATTTGTAGAAATTAATGGATTAGATTTAGCTCTCTTAATAAAAAATGTGAAAACATGTGAAATTAAAGTATATTGTGGACAAACTGCAATTTACTTTGATGCTAAGCATTTGTAATGATTATGAGGAAACAAAGACAACTCTGCTGAAAGTACAAAATGAGTTACTTGACTATACTCAAGTATTAAAAGCAATGTTCAATAATATTATTAATACTGAAAAAAGATTTGAGGAAATGGTCAATAGTAGGTACTCCATTCATTTTAAGCAAAACAAAAATAAAAAATCTAAAGTCCTGTTGTGAGGTTTTCACACCATCGCCCCATTGCAAATGGGGACCCCCCTCTTTCGCTTTAGCGGTAGGAGTGGTAGTCTATGACAGTAGCTCTTCTTGTTTTTGAAGCCTCTAAGTGAGAGATTTGAAACTTGGGGATTTGAGGTTTGTCTTGCCTTCAATCGGTGTTTATCAACACCATGGGTGGATTTAGATCATTTTGATGAGATTGGGAAATTTTGTTGTCTTCCACCCTTAGTAGCCTCTTCCTTGGCTTGAGGTTGATATTTTGATGGCGATCTGGATTTTGAATGATGATAGATCAACTTCGATTTTGGTTTTCCAAAATTAGAGATAATTGGCGACTTTCAGACTTTTGAACGTAAATGATAATGATTTGCAATATTGAAATTTTGGCTAAGTCTGCTAATTTTCTGAGAATGGCGATTTTGCAACTCCAAATTAAAGATTTGGATAAATGGATTGATTTCGTGATAGTGGCTTAAATTCTGAAAATTTCGAGTTTAGGTGTGAAAATTGGATTTTCTAAGTAGGAGACTTTTGGTCTTCCAGCTTTGGCATTTTCGGCCAGCAGGCTCTTGCAAGTTTTAATTTTCAGCAAGCACACCCATGCAAATTTTCAATTTCTGGCGTGGCAGTTCATAAAAGTTGTAATTTCTGGCATGGTGATTATGTCGTTTTTTCGACATGATGGCTATGACATGATTTTGGGAGTTGGAATTTTAACTTGCAAACTTTGGTAAATTTGAGCTTTAAGTGAAGAAAGTCGATCTTGAATAGAAGCTTGCAATTAATTTTGGAAATTTTGTCTAAGTCTGGAATTTCTGGGATGGTGGTTCATGCAAGATTTTAATTTCTAGCGAGCTGGTCCTTACAAGTTTTTATTTTCAACGAGCTCACCCTACGCTTTTTCGAAATCATGACCACCTCACCTTTAACTTCTAGCAGGTCGCTTGGTGCAAGATTTCGATTTGGAAAAGGAGATTGTGTTAAATTTCGACATGGCTTGAGTGGTGAAAATTTTGAGAAAATCAATTTTGGCTAAGGCAATTCAATTATTTTGATCTTACAAGGCAAAATTTGGAAATAAAATGGAAAATCGAAATTGTATTTGAAATTTGGATAGAGTTTGGTGCAAAATCAATTTCTGGCAAGCCACCTCTTACAAATTTTGATTTCTGGCAGGCCACCTCTTACAAAGTTTTAATTTCTGGCAAGCCACCTCTTAAAAATTTCTAATTTTAGGAAGGCCACATCATACAAATTTTCTCATTTCTGGCAGGCTGCCTATTACAAGTTTTAATTTCTGGCAGGCCACCTCTTACAATTTTCTAATTTCTGGCAAGGTGATTGATACAAGTTTTTAATCTTGGCAAGGCAACTACTACATCAAATTTGATTTCTGGCTCGGTGGTTCTGACGGGACCTATTCTTTGCAGCCCAACCTTGACATTATTGTATTTTTTTAAAATTGCCAATTATAACTTGTTCTCAATGCTTGAAGGATTTTGATTTATGTGCCAATTTGAATCCACAAGCTAAGCTTTTTTTAAACCCAAGCCTTTGTTGAAATCGATGCAATTTTGGGGCCCTCTTGCCTTTGTAAATTTCGAAGTTAAGTTTAAGCCTCTTGCTTGGGTAATTTCGATTTAATTTGGGACCTCTTAATGTGTTTATTTTCGAAAATAATTATGGGGCCATGATGTAGTGATTTCAATTTGAATTTTGGGGCCCCATTATGTGATAAATTTGATGTAAATTAGAGCCTACATGTTAAATTCGATGCAAATCTAAACCCCCCATGCTTGGCAATTTCGATTTAATTTAAGGGCTTACATGCTTATAATTTCAACTTTAATTTCGAGCCCTATATCAATTTCGGATTTAATCAATTTGCTCCCCCCCATTCCAAGTTGGCCTTATTTCCAAGGGTGGCAATTTAATTTAATTGTTTAAACTCCCCAAGCAAGTCGTCGCTCTTTGGGCATATGGCTGGGTATATATTTGGGGACATTGGGAGTCATTTCCACATTTATTTGGAGCAATTTTCCTTTTTTATTACAGGTCGAATTTACTAGGGCAGACTTTTTGGAGGCCTTTTCATCATTCAAGCTCATCAACTATCCATGCCTAGGGTCTGTTATTCCATTTCCAGCCTTGCGCGACTTCTTTTGGCATCATTTTGTGGCTCCTAGGGCATCAAATTCCATGGATTCATATTCAGATCTGAACATCTAAATTTGGCAATTTGATCTTGAGGCATTTTGGCATCATTTCAAACACAAAACAAGAGCATTTTCACTGATTTTTCTTGCAGGTCCGTTTTTTTCATCTTGGTGTGATTTTTATGTGGTGAAGAAGACACCCCCTTAGCAGTGAATTTCATGCCTAGTGTCTGATATTCCATTTCCATCCTTGGGTGACTTCTTTTGGCATCATTTTGTGGCTCCTAGGGCATCAAATTCCATGGATTCACATTCAGATCTGAACATCTAAATTTGGCAATTCGATCTTGTGGCATTTTGGCATCGTTTCAAACACAAAACACAAGCATTTTCACTGATTTTTCTTGCAGGTCCATTTTTCCCAGCTTGGTGTGATTTTCATGTGGTGAACACACCCCTTTAGCAGTGATTTCATCCTAAGGGTCTGCTATTTCATTTCCAGCTTTGGCAAATTGATTTTGGCATCAACCAGCAACCCTAAGACAAAGCGAACAGCACCCAGGGCATCAAGTTTTTGTCATTTGACATGCAGATCTGATTATTAGAGTGGCGAATTTAATCAACCAGCTGGGCATGTTTGGTGGTTAGTAAAAACATTTTGATTTTGGAATGGAGAAGCAGCATCTTCAAGCTCTCATTCCATGAAAATCCCATGCTAGGGCATCCAAGTTTGAGTATTTCAAGCTCAGATCAGAATTCTGGAAGTAACAATTTCATCATCTTGGAGATCAATTGAGAGCAATTTCATGCCATAGCGTCATTGCCAAATCATCTTAAGGCGGGGGGCATTCGTTCATTTCAACTTGGGAGGTATGAAGTTGGGGTTTTACCATGATAACGATGACATTTTGCATAATCTAGCAATCTGACCTGTGCATGATCATCTTCATTTTGGGTGCTTAATGTTGTCATTTTGATGTCTCTTATGTTAAGGGCAGAATTGCGAAGGACCTAACGTCAAGACCTTGTTGGATCTTCATACTTGGATACCATTTCCACATCCTAAGTGGACTGATTTGAGCAAGCAGGCAGCAAGTTGTCTTTACTTTTGTTTTTCAATCTCTTGCAAGAGAAGGTAAAGGGTGCAAATTTGGGCACCTTGTAATGGTTTGCATTTGAGATTTGGAGTCGGATTTGGTTTTTGTTTGAGGAAGGTCCTCCATTGATCGAAGTTCATCAACGGAGTGATGAACTTCTCTTGATCTCTTTCTCTTTGTTGCTTTAATTTCTAATGGCTAATCAAACTAAGTAACACACTAGTTCAACTAAGTTAATAATCAAAATGCAAATCCTAAGTTCACCAGTTGGCAAGGGTAAGTGAACATCAATTTGACAATCAATGCTGATGGTAATCAAAGAACAATTCATGACAATTTCTAACTTAGGTAATTAGAAGGCTAAAACTTACAATCAAGTTGGAATGAATTGACAATCAAAGAATAAAATGAGCAAGTTAGTTGGATTGAAATGCAATTACAATCTTAATTCAACTCAATCAACTTGGTTAATGATTTCAAGTTTTAATGGCAATATTTTATCAAATCAAATGAAGTAAGACGTGTTTTTGCTCTTGCAGGTTGGCAAGGAGAGGGCGTCAAGTTCAAGCTTGAGGAATTCACGAAAGGAGGGAAGGGCAACCAAAGCAAGAGGTGGATATGAAGGAGAAAGGGTAGAATTGAATTTCGTCATTGGGACAACTTGGAAGAGAAGAAACTTTGTGCATATCCTCCATCATCACGCCAACAAGTGAGCGCTTCAAACTCAAGTTCAAAGATTTCAAGTGGGAAGGAAGTTCACACCAAGTTATCAAAAAGAAGTCAAGGCAAGATGAAGATCAAGTTCGAGAGAGATGCAATTTCAATCAAGTTCAAATCAAGGCAATGAGAAAATTCAAATTTCAAGCACAAGCTATCACAGCACACCAAGTGTCCTATTTTCTCATTGGTTGAGAAATCATTGTAATTTTCCTATTGGCCCATGATTTGGTGCCCTCGTGTAATTGGTTAAAAATTTGGCAACCCTAATTAGGGTTTCTAGACATGAATCTTGGCCCTTCGTTGTAATTGGACATCTATCAAAGGCCAAGGCCATCTCATTTGTAAAGGGGTTAGAGAGTGGTTAGAAAGAGGTTAGCTAGGAGCATTTGATTGAAGTAGTGGAGAAGTAGTGGGATAGATTAGAGTAGGTTAGCCAAGGGAGAGACTTGATCAAATTGTTGTTATGATGCTATTGAAGTAATGGATACTTCATTGTTGGTTCATCATGGTGAATTACTTAATATTGCTTTGAAGTGTTGCGTGGTTTCTTCAATCTTTTACTTGAAGTAGATTTCATTTCATGTTGTTAGAAGTAGCTTAGTTGGATGAAAGCAATTGTTGATGTTTGTTTGTTTGACTCAAGTATACTAGGCCACTAGCCTCCTTATTGATTGTAAGGAAGCCTTGTGTGGTAAGCTAGTCATTGCACTTAAGTTCAATTGGCATTGGATCCTTAGCATGTACTTCCAAGTTGGGTTCAGAAGAAGGCATTGATATGAAAACCATTTGAGATCCTAAGAAGCTTGCACTAGGTGAAGTTGAGGTTGCTGACAAGATTTCACTTGGTAGAGTCCAAGTCATCCATGATTCCTTGCATTCCTAGTTAGAAGTTGATGCAGTCAAGCTCGGAGGATCCAAGAATGGACTGTCCAAACTTGCAGCAACACCAGAATAACACAGCGAAATAACACACAACTCAAGATATATCAATATCAATTTTATATTATCTCAGATCATCAAATTACATACAACATGTCGGGTTGTAAGGCCTTCCCAGTTGGGGCCAATTACATCAACAATTTAATAATATCTCGCAGGATCCAACTATCTATCCTATAGCTAAGTGGAAGAAACCAGATCTGAACTTGTGCTCGCAAGCCACCAAGCAATCTGCAATCTTTGTCTACCCACTTACAACTACCTGCAATAGCTTACAATCCTTCAGCTTATTCACTTCTCCTCCACACAACTCAACTCCCCTAAACTAAGAACAATGAAACAAATATATACCAGAGTCCACCAAAGAAGTCGGCGCTCAAAACCATAAGAGAGACCCAGATTTAGGTCCACACAGATCCTAATGAGAGACCCCAAATCAATTAAACCATCGAAATTAAACTAAGAAGTCGGCCACCAAATCCAACTCCAAAATAAGCATCTCGGGCAAAGCATAACCGAGCAACATCGAGACTCGGGCAAGAACACCCCGAGCAACAGGAAAACAGAACCCGAGCGTCAGAAGAGAAACCTGAGCAACAAACAGGAAACCCGTCGGTAAAGCATGACCGAGCAACAGAAAACAAGCATGCCCAAGTGACAGAACCCGAGCAACAGAGATAGGCATGCCCGAGCAGTAGAACCCAAGCGACAGAGAACAAATTAAAGAACTATAAGCAAACATCTTTTTGGTTGTGCAGGATTGCCAATGACCCAAGATGCTCCTGCATCAGACACCCCAGGAAAGAAAAGATGTTCTCAGAAGCTAGATGAACATCTATTGGGATTCAACACATATATCCCAAACTGGTTCTTGCCCTTCAAGTCCTCGACCGACACACTCTTCCCTTGGTTCTTCTTCTGCTTCCCTTTACCACTAGCACTTGCTGATTTATCTTCATATCTCTGCATACTCATGTCTGCACCATCCACTGCAACCATTTCAGATCTGCTACCAATGCTCAAGTTCCTCTTACCAAGCTCTGTATCCTTCAAAGGAATCAAAATAGACTTAATCCCATCCTTCAGTACAGTAAAGGAATTTCTTTTACAGTCATGAATAGCCTCTCTATCATATTGCCAAGGTCTTCCAAGTAAAACATGACAAGAACTCATCTCCTCAATGTCACATAATACTTCATCTTCATAAATGCCAATGTGAAAACTCACCATGCACTGCTCTCTCACCTCTATTGCATGACCATCTTGTAACCAGCTTATCCTATAAGGGCAAGGATGCCTCGACCTCTTCAAACCAAGTTTTTGAACCATCTCCTCAACAACTAGGTTATCAGTACTTCCTCCATCAACAATTACCAACAAAATTTACCACTAGACTTGCACACAGTCCTGAACAAATTCTTCCTCTGACAAGAATCAGTCTCTTCGAGGGCAGCAAAGTTTTCCTAAGCAAAAGATTCACAATTTCCCCTTCAGGTTCATTCTTAGTAACTTCATTTACCACAACATTTCGATGATTACTGACCTTCTTATCTGCATGGGAACATTCATATGACCAATGTCCTTTTCCACAGTTGTAACAAGTACCTCTGAATACACCTTTACCTTTTCTTCTCCTCGGTTCAATAGGTTGTGGTTCATCTTCAACTATCGGTTTATCTTTTACCGATTGTTCTTGCTTTTCTTTCCCTCGGGAATTACCATAGTGTCTTCTCTTCAACTTACCTTCTGCCTTCAGTGCATATTGATAAGCATCTTCCACAGAGTCAATCTTCAACATACCAATCTCATCTTGGATACTGAATATCAGACCATTAACATACCTCGCCACCTTTTATTTAGAAAGTTCTCTATGTCCAGACCAAATTGTCAACTTGTAGAACTCGGTATAATCTTCTATAGTCATCTCCTTTTGTTTCAGATTCTACAATTTCTTAAACAACTCAAGTTCATAGTCAGCAGGAATGAACTTAACCTTTAGCTTTGCCACCATCAACCTCCACCGATTGATCTTCATCTCTCCTTCTTCTCAGTCCCTCTGCAATTCTTTCCACCATAGAGTAGCATGCCCTTTCAACTTAGTCAGTGCCAACCTTACTCAAAGTAGATCTTCAATGTCTTCCAACTCAAAGTAGTCTTCCAGCTCACCGATCCAATCAATCAGGTCCTCGGGCTTCAATGTACATGAGAAATTAGAAACCTCCATTCGATAATTTGTACTCAACCTAGCACCAGATCTCTGTAACTGGCCATATCTGCCTCCTCCAGATCTTGCCATCCGATCAGTTCTGTCATCTCCACTAGATCCAGCAGCTTCAAAATCTTCAGCAGCTTCTTCATAACCATCATCCGGTCTAGGACCTCTATATAATCCGACATTTCTGATACCTTCCATGATTTCATTCTTCATTGCCGCCATCTCAGATCTAAATCTTTCTGTTTTTCGCGCTTCCACTTCCTCAGAAAGATTTGCAATTGCCCTAGGGTCCAATCTTCTCGAAGGCATCTCTCTAGATCTTCGAAAACCCTAAGCTCCACAAGAAACGAACCAGCAGCTCTGATACCACCTGATGCAGTCAAGCTCGGAGGATCTAAGAATGGACTATCCAAACTTGCAACAACACCAGAATAACACAGCGAAATAAAACACAACTCAAGATATATCAATATCAATTTTATATTATCTCAGATCATCAAAATACATACATGTCGGGTTGTAAGGTCTTCCTGGTTGGGGCCAATTACATCAACAATTCAATAAGATCTCGCAGGATCCAACTATCTATCCTATAGCTAAGTGGAAGAAACCAGATCTGAACGTGTGCTCGCAAGCCACCAAGCAATCTGCAATCTCTGTCTACCCACTTACAACTATCTGCAATAGCTTACAATCCTTCAACTTATTCGCTTCTCCTCCACACAACTCAACTCCCCTAAACTAAGAACAATGAAACAACTATATACCAGAGTCCACCAAAGAAGTCGGCGCTCAAAACCATAAGAGAGACCCAGATTTAGGTCCACACAGATCCCAATGAGAGACCCCAAATCAATTAAACCATCGAAATTAAACTGAGAAGTCGGCCACCAGATCCAACTCTAAAATAAGCATCTCGGGCAAAGCATGACCGAACAACAGAGACACTCGGGCAAGAACACCCCGAGCAACAGGAAAATAGAACCCGAGCGTCAGAAGAGAAACCCGAGCAACAGGAAACCCGTCGGTAAAGCATGACCGAGCAACAGAAAACAAGCATGCCCGAGAGACAGAACCCGAGCAACAGAGATAGGCATGCCCAAGCAGCAGAACCCGAGCGACAGAGAACAAATTAAAGAACTATAAGCAAACATCTTTTTGGTTGTGCAGGATTGCCAATGACCCAAGATGCTCCTGCATCAGAAGTAGAAGTAGAAGTTAAGCTTAAGTTTAAGTTGAAGTGGAAATTGGAAGAGCAAGACTATATTTTCATTGCACATTGTGAAGCCAGATCTTTAGAAGTGCAAGTAAGTTGATATCCATTGAATGAATAGCGTAAGTCCCCCTAAGTGATTACCAGCAAATCACATTATTTCACTAAGCGAGTATCCACAGTTAAAGGAACCTTGAAGTCATTTCATGATCTTATGTTGAAAGCTTAGCATTAGAGGTGACCTTATATCAAGAGAGGATTGAGTATTTGGTATTTCATCTTGGAATACTAAGTGTTTGATTCTGCATGTTGTAGTGGAACAAAACTCACATCAACAAGTCCATGCATTGATTCTGCACAGATGTTTTCTATACAAGCTAAAGTAGAAATCAAGAAACGCCAATGAAGCAGATTCATGAAATCCGATACTTTCTTGAGACATTCACAATACTTTTAGAGAGCTACTGACAATTCAACCCCCGCATGAAAGCCTAATGCACATCATTGGTTGCCATTATAAAACTAAACCAATGCCAAGTATCCAATACGAAATTCACATATTACATTTAGAATGTAACCAAGGCGTCCATAAAACTCGTTAGGATTCAGAACCAATATGGAAATGGAAAAATAATATAAAAAAGACATCTGTAGGAATCATCAGGATTCAGACTCAAAACTGGAATAAGAAACAAAAACTTTGAAAATCAGAAAATTACTGCGAACATTCCCACTACAAATAATGATGACACTACCCTCCCGTAGCCTTCTAATAGTCTTTGTTCATTAGACTTGAACTAAGGGGCAGAGCTCAAAGAAGCATCTTATGCTAATTGAAGAGATGTGCGTAAACATTTTGCTAAAAGATATAATGCAGCTTGGGATAGCAACAAATTGAATGTTAAAATATAATTTGCTTGGGTTAAAGAAAGATTGCAATCTCTTTTGATCTATTTTTTCTTTGGAAATATTTTGGATTATTTGGAGATACAGAAATGACAATGTGTTTAATGGCAGGAGCATAGGACTTACAGGGTCTTTGAGGAGACTCATTTTTCAAAACATTGATTTGCAGGTAGCTAAGGCACTGAGGCTCTACAGGGGGAAGTTTGAAAGACATCTCCAAGATGGCACAGTTTGGGTTTTCAAAAGAGAAATCTCTCATGGTTTTACATGGACTAGGAGAGATGCTGGAGGACACCTTTTGAAGTTGGCCCGGTTAACTTCATGAGAAAGCTTAGAGAACAAAGAGAGAGAAAAATACAACTCCAGAATCTAGCACTCCCACTAGCACAAGTGTTCATGCATCCATATTTGAGTCACATGCAGGAAGGGGAGGAAATCAAATGGATGGCGGGGCCTCTTGGCTGGACAGCATGGATAAAACCATAGTTGGAAAACTCGGACTCGGCAAAAACTCGCCAAGGCCTGAAAAAAAAAATTTGGGAAAAACTCGACCAGTGGTCAGAAAAACTTGGGAACTGAAAAAAACTACTTTAATTTAATTAGAAATGCATTTTTTTGAAAAATTCAATGAGAAGATGCATCCAATGAGTCAGTTAACAAGAACACAAAAGAAACAAGCTGAGTCAAGATATATTTAAATGCAAAGTTGGTACAAACTCGCATTCTCATGGGGAATGTTGATGGCTTGAAGCAAAATAGTAAATAGTTTCTGTAAAACTAAAAGTAAATACATCATTACAAACTTACAATTACATCTTCCTCTTCCCAACTCTAGTAAAAATTAAGGGAGAGGTACAACTAGAGGGTCTAGTCCTAGAAGCCTGCACTAAGCATGACTATGTTGTTATATGGAGCCTAATTAGACTCGAAGATTAATTTTTCCCCACTTCTATCGGTGCAGTTTCCCCCTCTCAGCATAAAAATGAACTTGACTGTGCCGTTTTTTTGCTTTTTGTGGTTATGCACAGTGGCGGCCAAGTTTTTCCAAAAGGGTACAAGTCAAGTCGCTGAAAACAAAAAACAAAATGAGAAAATGTCATTTTTAACGTTGTTGCACAGGCGCAGGCGAGTTTTTTAAAAAACTCGTCAAGTTTTTCCTTCGAGTTTTTCTCTGGAAAACTCGGCAATTACTCGACGAGTGTTACAACTATGGCTAAAACAATAGTTTATGTCTTGTACTACAGTTCTTATACTCATTTTGATGCAGGGCCTCAAAAAGACTTTCTTTTGTCATAGGTTGCTAGTATATTGAAGCAAATCTGATGTAACTGTATAATCTTTTGATACTATTCGTCTTTGTATAGTTCTCAATGAGTCTGTTGTAGCAAGTTCCTACCTTATGGTCGAACAGGTGTTCGTTCATAAACTGGTTCTGAGATATTTTGTAATGAGCTTACTTGATCTTTAATAGAAAAATATGTCATTCCATCTCATACAGGCCATCACCGAAGGATCTAATATATCATATAGGTCTGAAAGGTTAACACAACAATTCGGTATGTTATTCTCTAAAGATCTGTCAAGTGGAAAGGATTTGTGGCACAGATTACCACAATACTCTTTTTGGCAAAAAATCAATCAAAATGGGTTTCAAAGACAAGGGAATGTTTTTATGAGTAGAAAATTTCTACCATCTTAACAACACATCATCCAAGAGGCCAAGTACATGCCAATAACTTTTGCCATTGAAGAGACCTATTATTTTCCTTGTACAACCTTTTCCAAATTAACTTATTAACTTAATTCATCTCACCTAATGTAACCCACTTAATTAAATACTTCTATTATTTAACTAGCCACTTTCCCCTCACAAGTAATTAAATAATTTCATTATTTAATTACCCTATTTCCATCTCGCTTGACTAAAATAATCAAATTATTTAATTACAACTAATTCTCTCCACCAAATTCCAAGAATGAAGGGTCCTAAATGCACTTGTCCCCCATATTGCCTATAGTCACAACAACTTACTATATTTGGTAAATACATCCTATCCCTTCACATTCAAACTCTATCATGACCCTCCATTCTCTTCTCAATCCTAGGAAAGCATCCTCATTCACCCACACAGTTGATCCTTTCATCACATCTCCATCGTCCATTCTGCTTCCCAAAATTAATAAAATGAGACACCATCCTAAGCATTTTATCCATTCGATTTATGCGAACTATATGCTGTCAAAATGAGTATCTTTTGTACACAAGAGCATCTGCATTATGAATCATTGAAGCAAATCTCACTTACATATGGAGGTTTTGGTAATAGTTGGTTTATTTCTTTGTTTAAAATTTTTCTGCATGCTCTTTCTGAGGTACGCAGTAGTTTGAAATAGAAGGTTTTTACTTGCATTCTAACAACTCCGTCAGGGAATGTATACCTTATCTAACTCAATTATGTGGTTTGTGCTTTGTAGTGGTTTTCGGTTAACTTATCTTGCAGGTTCTTCCTTCATTTTGAGTGGTTTTGGTGACAAATTTTATTGAGACTTTTGGGGACAAAACAGAGGTCACAAATGCATCTAAAGCACCTGAAAGACAACTTTTGAAATAAAGCTCTATATTTTTCTTATAGGAAGTTTTCTACATTGTTGTAGGGACTTTAATTTTTTATTGCACGAAATTCCATAAACGGTACTAAACAAACAGTGTAATACTCCTCTGCAAAGGCAAGTTTGATATATTACAATCTTTAAGCATATTTGTAAGGTGTTTTTATTTTGCAATTTATAATTTATGGGCGCATACACAAGTATTGATGCATACAAACTAATTTTGAGTGTCTACAGTATTGTTTTTAAAGCATACCAACAAGAAGGTCAGACAAATACATAAATATTTATACCCATGTAACAAGCGTTGTCATTTGCATGTATTCACTATATATGTTATTTGATCACAGTGCATACATAGTAGTGTTAATGTTTTACCAAGAATTGAAATAAGTAGCAAAACATGACCGAATAAAGAACAATAAGACACTAATATTTATTATGGGAAAACCCTCCAACTTGAGGGTAAAAACCCAGCCATACAAGAAATGATGCTTTATTGATAAAATAATAGAGATCCGTGTACAATGCTTCAATCTGAACCAGCAATACATCTACTACACACAAAACCAGCAATATAATATGACTAGCACCTCACCAATGCACAAGACAAAGAAATATATAGAAGACTTGACTCTTCATCTTCGAAACTGAGACTCTTTATATTCCAAGCATAAGTCTCTTCATTTCAAATGGATGTCTCTTCACATCTCCATGCAAGTCTTTTCAATTTCCAAATGCAAGACCCCTCGCATTTCTTGGACAAGTGATTCGCCTTCAAGAGAAAGATAACTCCTGACGCTATATAACATCAACACTCCCTCTTAGCGAGCGAGGTATCTTTCCAGATTCTGATCTCATGGATTCTCTCAACATGACCCTCACAATGGCTACACCCATTGTGAGAAAACCAAAAAAATTTATGACGGATTCTCTCAATGTTATATTGTCATCTCAACATGACGTTCACCATGGCTACTCTCAGAGGGTGAATAACACAAGAGTTAAGTCATGGAGTCTCTCACATGACATCCACCATAGCTATTCCCAATGGGTGGAACAAGGGCTTTCACCTCAAACTTCTTTCACAAAGAAGAATGCATTAACAAGGGATTGCACCTCGAACTTTTCCCTCATAGAGAAGAAC
Organism: Thuja plicata; assembly: GCA_018584345.1. Taxonomy (NCBI): domain Eukaryota; kingdom Viridiplantae; phylum Streptophyta; class Pinopsida; order Cupressales; family Cupressaceae; genus Thuja; species Thuja plicata. Next base: position 3,712,541 of record MU224692.1, read on the forward strand.
TCATTAACAAGGGATTGCACCTCGAACTTCTCCCTCACAAAGAAGAACTCATTAACAACATATATAAGAAACTCATTAACAACATGTATAAGAATGACTAAAGCTGAGACTCTCTCTCAACAAGAGCAGCAATCTTACAACTTTGATAATCACAATAAAATACATTTGGCTCCAATGCTTGACCAAACAATGAGCTTTTGCAGTCACACTGCTTCACGAGCTTGTTGATCCTCTGCAAAGGACTTGGCACTCTCCCACTGCAACACAAGCTCCCTCTGAATCTTCAAACACTTGCATCAACCTTCTGACATATTAAAGCTCACGACTATCCTCCTCGACCTCATCCCAAATCATCCTCTACTCAGGAGCTACCAATTTCAAATTCAGATTGACTATGAAAATCTGATCTCTGCAGCTGAAGAGTCTCCCTCTGAATATCATTTCTTCCTCTTCGAAGAAACAAATCACAATGACAAACTATATAGGTTCTTCCTCTTAAATGATGTTATGTGACACCAATACAGTCTCATGACTGCAAGTAGTGCCCCTCATGTTCATTTCTACAGCCTGCATGACTTTGCATGTATTCTCTCATCATCTCATTGCTTCTCGATCTATCCTGGAAGCAAAATTTAGTAGAAGTTTATAAAATCAAACTATCCAAAAGAAATATACCGTTCAATGCTAAAAGCATACACATTCACTATTCCCAATGTTAATGCATGAAATAACTATATAAAATTCATGATCAATATTCAAAGGTACAATCATAAATTACTTATCTCTTCATTGTTTAATCTTCCTCACAATACGCCAACAAACTTTCCAGCAATAATATCTTGCATAGTACTTAAGGAGTTTTCAACATCATTTGTCTATGAAGCGCTAAATACATTCATACAACCATACAGAGAAAGTCAATTTCACTCATCAAGAATGCAAGTCGGTAGAAGACATGAAGAACAGCAATCGCCGAATTTCTTATTGCTACCCACTTCATAGTTGCATACAAATCCTTTACTTATTGAAACACAAACGCCTAGCTCCAATGATAGTCATCATCCATACTCCTATGAAAACTTACACATATACGTGATCTCATATTCCAACCCCTCTCGTGAGAGAGTCAAGGTTGTCCAAGCTCTGATACCATGTTAATGTTTTACCAGGAATTGAAATAAACAGCAAACATGACAGAATAAAGAACAATATGACACTAATATTTATCCTGGGAAACCCCTCAAACTTGAGGGGAAAAACCCAGCAACACAAGAAATGATACTTTATTGATAAAATAATAGAGATCTATGTACAATGCTTCAAACTAAACCAGCAATACATCTACTACACACAGAACCAACAATATAATGCGTGACTAACACCTCACCAATGCACAAGACAAAGAAATATATAGAAGACTTGACTCTTCATCTTTGAAACTGAAGACTCTTTATATTCCAAGCATAAGTCTCTTCATTTCAAATGGATGTCTCTTCACATATCCATGTAAGTCTTTTCAATTTCCAAATGCAAGACCCTTCACATTTCTTGAAAAAGTGATTCGCCTTCAGGAGAAAGATAACTCCCGACGCTATATAACATCAATAAGTATGTAGGTCGAATATATACGCAGAGACATACCCAAGCAACACACAGACCCTGGCACATATTCGTTGTATTGTAACGGTTGATTATTTTTGCATACATATCCAAAAACAATGTTTTAGGGGCAAGGGATATTCATGGGTGGCAAATCTAGCTTTGCACTATACTAAATTAAAAAAAGTGTAGCATACATAATTGGAATATAGTTTCCCTATTAAATAAAACTTGTTATTAATTAATTCACAAAATTATTCTAGGGACCCAACAAAATCCATGCCCAGCCTTTGAAATCCACACTAAATCCTTAGGAAATTCTTTGGTTTGAAATACATGATCTCGCTTTTTAGTTATTTGCCCCTTAGGTTCTTGGTCACATGAACAACCAAATGCCTCACTAATGCCAAGACCTAGGTGCCATGGGCCTTTGAGCCCTTAATCACAATCAATCCATAGGGGCTAAATTATGGGGCTCAAGAGCCTTAACTCCCTTGGCACCCAACCACACTCACCTCACCAACCAAGAGCTAGCTGACAAGAGGGTAAATCTCTCTCCACCATTTGAATTTCTATAAAAGCATCTTCTACAAAAACAGCCATAACTCGTTCATTTTTAATTAGATTTTCAAAGTTTTATTAACATTGGAAAGCTAACTCAAAGCTACAATAGACTGGGTAACATTCTCAAAAATTGCTCCCAAAATCAAATCAAATAATTTAAAGTCAGTCTTTCAATTTAAAACATTGAATGTCCATATCTTTTGACTACAATATTGGTTACAATTATTTTTTAAAATTATCAAAATTTGTGAAAAATCTATTTAAGACGTTTATTTTTCTGTTGGACTAACTTATTTTTTATTTTCTAGCTAATCTTTAAATGTAGCGCTTTTCATATATTGAAGACCTCCATGCTTGCAAATTTGACTTTGTGGTTTTGAAAGGCATATATTGAAGACCTAATCATAGACATTTTTTTTATTTGTAGACCTACATTGAAAATTGGATTTCAACTCTCACATTTGAATTTTGGGCTTAAATTAACTTGTGTATTTTAATCTCGAAGTAATATTAGTGTATTCTCTCACACTTTCAAGAGAAATTGACAATCATAAACAAATACTATCTTCCGAATTTCTTTTTTGGGGTCAATATTGGTTTTCATCACCAACAAGATGACTTCAATTCTATCATTTTGACAAAGTACAGAAAGCAACAGGCGAATCGAAAGACACGCCTCATGGAAAGGAATTTTGTCATTTGAGCTAAGCCCCCAAAAACTTAATCCTTAGAAAAGTAAAAGACATGAGTGGGTTACCCTCTACTCCATATTATTTGCAATTTTTCACTTTCACATTCACTGATTAAGCCTCACGTACCCATGGGGCATTTCAAGAATTCCCTTACAAATCCTTGAGCAGCCTAGTTTAATAACATCAACTATCCTTCCTTGTGGAGCATCGGATACTACTTAGGCCTAAGAAATAACAATATGTTTTTGAGATGGGGAGATAGAGCTAACTTTGGGTGAGGCTTTGACCTTCAATGTAAGGGGCACGTGGTACATGACTTTGTGTTCCCTAACTATCCATCACTCAATAGACAGCATATATGTGGGTCCACAATGATTGGTACGATTTATTTAATAATTTAGGATTTTTGTTGTGTCTTCTTGATTAAGTGTTGTGCATGCCAAGTGATCATTTGCAAACCTTCATACCAAGTCAATCAAGTCAAATATTTAGAAAACATTTTTGCTTGTTTGAAAACAAAACCCCAATTGGTATCCTTGAAACAAAAAGTTAAAGTCAAATTTAGGATAACCATCATCTACAACCTTAGTGGCAAAATCCAATTCACCTTGGTCAAAGTCTAAATCCAAAACCTATAGTCCATAAAAACATACTCCTTGCCTTCCAAACACCTTACCCATTTCCACAAACCTTAGTCCTAGTTCACACTCCATATCCTTTTATCCAACCAAAATCCATCTTTTGTAACACTAACCCAATTAGCCTTTTGTTATCATTTATCATCTTCCAACTTGGTCCTGAATATTTCATGCAAACCAATGTTAATGATTTAGAACCAGATTTGCATAAAACAAAGATCAAATAAATTAGGAACACAAGAACACCAGAGATACCCTAGGAAAACCCTCCTACTCCAGGGAAAAACCCAGCCACACCAAAAATTCTACTTTATTGAATAGATAATAATGGAGTCCAAGAACACAGCTCATACACTCTTAAGCTTTCACACAATTAGAGGATTCACAGAACTTCCTCTATAGAAAAATTAACTTGCAACTGCCCATGATATGAATACTACATACAGAAAAGTAACAATCAAGCTATCTTCGATCAGCCAGAAAATACATATACTCTGTAAAACAATGATGTCGCACATCAAATGCTACAGTATCAACTCCCAAACAAAACACCCAAGAAATACATATCACTATAATCATGCAAGTGATGCTCGGGCAAAACCCCCTCCGCAAAACATTTTCTGAGAATACATATGTAATGTCCCCATTTTTTAGTAGGTCATTGAATTGTTGGTGCCAAGTCATTATTGTGATCCTCGTGGTCTGGCGAGATGTTTAGAGGGTCATTGGTGTGAGCTTACTATTTATAGTAAGTCAATGGATAGTTCTGATGAGCTCAGATGAGTTAGAGGAGTTGAATGATGCTCTTAGTTTTTATTTTTGGCTTCCGGTTTGGGCTCCAAGAATCTTGGAGAGAGCGTCTATTTTTAGTAAGTCACCCCGTCAGGTTCATTCATCATCTTTTATCATCAAAATCACTCCAGTGCAGACAAATTTCGATTATGATGCTTCTTCAGTTGTTTTCGCAAGACGAGTGGATTATTATTATTATTTAATTAAATTTGCTAAGGTTGCCATTATTGTTGGTATTATATGTTGGGCACCTTAGTGTGATAGCTCGTTGGAACCAGGATGAAAAGTTTTAAATCTTGGGCACAAGAAACAGGGACCTTGCGTGTCATAATTTCATGATATTGATGACAAGGTCATTTTTGGAGCCAAATGAGTTAATAAATTATATTACTCAATATGTGCCTAAGTATAAAAAGTGTTTTAAGTGAAAGTGTGTGGGAGAAGACTGTTGTCCCTAATTTTGCATTCCCCAAAATTGGGCAACCCTACGCATTTCCTAGTCAGGGGGATAGGCGTTTTTCTCTAAGCGTGTCGATGTTCCGGCAGGAGTATTTTTTTTCAATGGAATCAGTCATCCCTTGATTTCTGGTTGTTTTATCTTCTGACTAAACATCAAGTCCTTTTCTTTCTTTGTTTTTCCCTTTTCTGCGTTTTGTTTTGCTGCCATTCTTGTTGATGTCTTCCCGCTCAGTTCTAAGCTCTTTTGGGTTTCTGTCGGGTAGGTCTTGTCAGTTAGGTTTTTAGGCAGTCTGCACTTCCTTGAGGAATCACCAGTAAAGTGGGCTTTTTCTTGTTAATCGCGTATAGTGAGTTTATTTTATGTGCGAGATGAACTTAAAACTCCATCCTGAAGTTTCACGTCATTTTGTGAAGTTTTACTTGAAAATTTTAATGGTAGCGGGTTTTTACATTAAACCTGCATATTAGACCTTAAAATTTTGAAGTCGCGTATAAAATTATTAAATTCTTTCTTTATTTTATTTAATGACAAGATACGTTGCTTTATACATAAAAACGTTTATGTTTCGAAGGATATAGTGGCACTGTTTTTATATGCTTTGCATATCGCTCCTCATGCAAATCTTTTCATTTAACTTGTCTTTTATCCATAAAAGATAGCGTTTTTCTCCTTCATGAAGGCCAAGACGGGATTTCATATGCAACTTGCATCTAAAACATGTCTTTTCAACTCCATAGAAAAGTTGTGTATTGTGAGGAGATTGCTTGGGGAGTTTGTTTTGACATTTTCCAAGTTAGTTCCTATCTTCTTGCATTTATTTCTCATCTATGGCCATTTGTCAACAAAAACACTTCCAGATCCGCAAAACACATTAATGGTGGAGGAGTTTCAGTTTGCTTTGACTGGTGATGTTTTAAATATATATAAAACAGTGGTTCTGAGGGTTTCTTTTGAGTTGGTGCGGATTCTTTTCTTCTAAGATGGCATTCCTTGTTTCACTTACAATTCTGGACCAGGTTCGTGCTCAAGTTTTGGCATCAAAGGCAGAATATTTTGTTTCAAAAAACAATATATATTCTTCATATATGTATGAAAAAAGCCAAACTTGAGTTCTTCCGTCAAGATGAATGCAGAATTCTTCCTAAAAGCAAAGATGCAAATCTTTTCAAAAAGAGTCTTTGATTGAGAAGACAGCTGCAGAGGATATATGTCAAGTTGTGTACAATAGAAAACTATAACAGCATATTCATTTTTGAGCATTGGGGATACATGGCAAACTATTTTGAAAAATGGATTATTAAAGC
>MU224692.1:3721287-3753996 GCA_018584345.1 Thuja plicata
TGTAGCTTCAGTCGTATGATCATTAGAATACATATAATATATGTTGATTAATAATAATATAATATATATGTTATATTATTATTAATCATATGAAATTTAATATTTCATATTAAATTATTATATTATTCTTAATTAATAATTGATTGATGAAACATTATAAGATTGATTAAATTATAATAAATGGGAAGAGGCATGTCCTTTCTTATAAATAATAATGAATAGACATGTCTCATGAAGGGACATGTCTCTCCTATCCTCATTCCCAATATAAATGAAAGCGAGATTGTTGCATTTGGAAAATACATACAACATAGAGTGTTATTACATTTACATCTATCCTAAAAATTTATATATACAATCATCACAAATCTAAAGAAGTCCTCCCTTGTCAGTCATCTCATAACAACTCCATTAAGTTCTTCATACCCATCCTCTGCCACATCAAAGCTTAAACCAAGACTAATGGCTCCTAGTACAAGGAAAACCAATAGATGTGAAATGTTTGAAGGAAATCCTTTTCATATTCAATCCCTCATAGAGCATTTTCCCTTCCTAGAAGAACCTCCTCAAATCAAACATAAAAACAGTGAAATTGATGATGACAATCCCAACCAACCTAAACACATTCTTGATCCTAATACCATCCTTAATTCCAAACAAGGAGAGATCTCATGGAGAGGTTCATTAAAATAAACAAAGATGCAATCCCTAGACAAGTCATTGAATCAGGAGCTAAATTGCTTCTAGATTATGATCTATCCCATCTTGATCACACAGTGTGTCTTGACCCATTGGATCATGGTCATGCACATGAAAAACATCCAACCACAACCCATTCATAACCTCACCGACCTCCGTTGAGACCCAACACACCCTCTTGAGACAAATAATCGCTTTATCCCACCTAAGATACACGCATCCCTTCACAATGGGTTTCAAAATCCTTTATCTGCTAGTCAATCCACATAAGCAATAGACACCCATCACTTTGAAGAGCTAAACCCATGTTAAGATCTATGGTAGGAGATTTGACGTCGAAAGGAGTTTGAAGATAACTTAGGTATGTGGTTCTTAGTCCCTTAGACTACTTGGTCTCACAAACATCATTAAAATCTTTCATATCATTTCATCTCCATTACCATCACTAATCAAAATACCTCCCATGTCCTCACTTCCATTACAACTATTCCAAATTTTGGACCTCCACTTAAGAACAACATCAACTCCTTGAGTAACATCGAACAACACTAAAACACGAGAGCTCCTAAGAACTACAACGCGCAACATCATCTATACAATTATCCATCTCCATCGCCACCTAGTATGTCTTTCAATCAAGAGTGGAAAGCCATAAAAGATCCATTTCCATGTTCCTTTGATTGATCCATTTAAAAAATCTCATTCCCTACCTCTTTTAAAATTCTATGATGTCCCCGATTTAACAGTTGTCAAGAGGACAAGTTTGTCAGCCCATCATAGCAACCCTCATGGGCTAATGCTTTGTTTTGAGGGTCTGTCAGAGAGGACTTACTATTTTGGGTAAGTCACCCTGAGCCAGTTTCTATTTTGGGATGATGGATTCCAGTGTTTCAGTGTCAGTGTATTGTGGGATGAGATCAGAGTGATGCATTCAGTCTTCTTATTTAATGTTGGAGTTATAAGTTATATCATTGGTATTATTGGAATTATAAGTTATATCATTGGTACTATTGATATCTTATGTTTTAATGATACTTTATGATTATTAAGCTGAATATCTTTATATAATTTATATCATAAGTTCTAATGAAGGAAGGCTTTAAAGTTATGAGAAGTGTCTGCTTGAAGATTTGAATTCGAGCCTTGTAGAGGAAGATGCCTCTTTGATATAAGATTTTCGAAACATGTGAAGGAGATCATTCTATGCTTTTATAAAAACTTGTGCCTTGAAGGAACTGGTGAGGGTTTGAAATTCTGAGCTTATCGACTTGTGAATTCGATCAAGTTTTCCAACACTTTGAATTGGGCTTATGCCTGATGAATTGTGTAGTAGATCACATTGTTGAGAAGAGAGAAGAGATTGTATGGTTTCTTTGGTGACGTTGAGTATTGAGCTGCGAGTGAAATCAGAGAAGTATAGCATTGCGGGTGGGGAGAAAGTGATGAATTCTGGCCTTGGTGTCTTCTTTTCCTACCATGCCAACCACCTTGGAGACTCCAGCGTCATTGCAGGCTAGCGCATGGACAGAGCTAATAACAGCGATGAGTACTTGGATGTTGCGGCTGACATGTGTAACCGCGCGGCCAGCATTCATCAATAAATAATGCAAGGTAGCTTTTACTATTAACTTGGTTAATGTTTAATGGTTATTGGGAGAATTGTAATGCCACATTATATGACATAGCTTTTGTAATTGTATTCAAAGGCGATAGATCTTTCCTGGCAAATTTCCTTTCGTTTTAAATATTAGAAAAAGTTTACAAAAAAAAGATTTAAATTTGTTTTCAAAAGAGAAGTTTAGCTATATTATCCTGTGAAGTGCATTTTTGGTTTGAGTTGCAAAGAAGAGCCAGGCAGGCTCATTCAAATTCTTCAATATGACAAATACAAGGGGAAGGGAGATCCTAGAGAACATATAAAAGAATTCTTCATGGCTATCCAAGAAGTGGCACATGAAGATGTATCCTACTATGCTTATTCCCTCATAACCTAGGTAGGCCAGCACTTGAATGGCTCTTGCACCAACCTACGGGATTCGTCACATCCTTTGGAGACATAATAGAAAAATTTGTCGAACACTTTTCCTATAACATGGAACATGAGTTAACCATGATGGACCTATGTGATACCAAACAAAAAAACAGCAAAAGCTTTTCATCATTCCTCCAATGTTGGATAGCTTTGGCTAGTAGGGTTTTATGGCCAAATTCAAAAAAACAGCTCGTGCACATCTTTATCAAAAATCTCAATCCAAAATTGGCATTTCATCTACAAGTCCAATGTGTCACCTTTTTTATGAGCTCATTGAAATAGGAATCCAAATTGAAATGGCCCTCACTAATAAAGAGGTTATAAAACTTTTTTATGAGGATCAAAACCAAAACAACAAATCAAAATTTTCCAATGCCAAACCCAAATTCTTTAGCAAAAACAAGAATGTAATTGGAGATAGGGTCACTATCTCAAAGCATGTGCAAAACATCTAATAGCCTCATCCACGACCATTCCATTTATGCCCCCAAACCTAAGAGAAAAAGAAGGCAGTTCACACGCCAATGTGAATCTATTGAGGTAGTTTTTTGTCAACTAGTCAAGGCTAACATGGTTGTTTTTCCACTTACAAAACAATTTGATTATAATCAACCAAAACCCTCCTAGTATAAGGAGGATGAGTATCGCAATTATCATCAAATCAAAGGTCATTCCATAGGAAAGTGTGTGAAATTGAAATACTACATCCATAACCTTATAGATAGAGGTGAAATTGCAATTGAACGACCATCTCACACGTCCCCTAATCAAGATTTGGGTATATATCAAAACCTATTTCGTAGGCACAATCAGCAACGCACTCAAGGATAGGAATCCCATACAAACACCATTCATTACCACAAAAGTCCTTACACTTATGACTTTTTTTAGGACACATCAAACAATCTAATGAACGAGTCCATACCATTAAAATAAAAGCCTCCAATCATTTCATCACTCCTGACATGAATAAGTCACAATCCAAGGTACTACTCCAACCAATTTGAATCCCCAAAAACAATGCAACCTCATCAACTGCCTTGAGTGAACACTAGCACAAATTTTTATCATGGAGCTCCTCCAAACATCCACCACTCATAGGAATATCTTAAATCGGATCCTAAAAAGAATCCCAAGTGCCTTGAACATTGATCCCTCACACTTCCAAGCCTTGTTGGCCATCTTTTCATAGACCATTGCCTCACCTTCACTCAAAATAGTTTTCCTTCACTCAATCAATCAAAATACTATCTCCTTCATATTGAAGTTATCATTCCCATACATAATAAATATATGCTCATAGACAATGGGTCATGCCTTAACATTTGTACACTTCGACTGGTGCAACATTTGGGTTACTTAACAGAAGCCTTGGGATCTCAAACAATCAACATTAAGACATGTGATAATGTAGAGAGTCTTCTAGTACTATTTACCTTCCTATCGAGGTAGGCCTTTCACTATAGCATCCTTGATCAAGACCTTCCATACAACATCTTGGTTGGTCAACTATGGCTCCATACTATGCAAGTCATACCAACCACTTACTATCAATGCCTTAATTTTCCATACAATGGTGTAGTAGTTGCTATTCTCAGTGACCTCTACCCCTTCCAATGTTGCTAGATGTTGGAAGGGAAATACAACAGTCATTCATCCATCCTATGACATTGTCCCCAAGTCCTCCTCCACGAAATCCATATTATACATTGATCCTAGTGGTTTACCCTCCACATCTTTCACTCGATCCACCAAGCAAAAACCCCTAAAATCCACATTCAAAATCCTTGATAAATGATGTGGAAAATATCAATTCATGAGTGCCTTCATATTGTTGAATTGTCCATCTCACCTCAATCATTTAGATGTCTACACCCAAAAGTCCATGACTCCCTCACATTGCAATAAGGACCCACTCACTTCATTTTCAGAGGTTGTCTTGCTAATGAAAACATAGAGGAGTTTGATCCTACCTAGCTTTAAACATAAAATAGTGTGCTAATCACTTCAACAAACATAAATATCCTATTATCTTGCCTATCTACAATAAATTGAACAATAAAGACAAAGATCTTGACATCCATGAACAAGGCTGCCTTGATCCTATTGATCTACTAGCAAATGATGGTAGTTCAAACCTAAGATATGGAGCCTGTATTGAATATTATGATGCTTTTGTAGACTTTCCTTGTAGTGCTAGCTTGCTAGGTACACCTCTTCTAACATAGCAAATAATAAGGCTAATGGAATTCCTAGACCTTTCATGCACAATAAAGACAAAGATCTTGACATCCATGAACAAGGCTGCCTTGATCCTATTGATCTACTAGCAAATGATGGTAGTTCAAACCTAAGATATGGAGCCTGTATTGAATATTATGATACTTTTGTAGACTTTCCTTGTAGTGCTAGCTTGCTAGGTACACCTCTTCTAACATAGCAAATAATAAGGCTAATGGAATTCCTAGACCTTTCAAAGAGCTTGCCACTACAAACATTTTTAAGACAACGCCATCCTTAACATCCACTTTGATCCCAAATCTCTTAAACAAGATTAACAACATCCCAAACTATACAATGTGAAGCATTCCTATTTTATGCAAGATTCCAATCAAGCATCCAAGCAAAACAAATTCAAAAGCCCAATCAAGCACATAAGCAAAATGAATATCAAAAAATGACATGCATCCAAAAATCCAAAATAAAGCAAAAAAGCAATATGGCTTCCAAAGCAAAATAACTTGGTGAATCCAATCAAAGCAAAATATCAAAAGGGGGAACCCGATCAAAAGTCATACATTGCATAAACCAATTATAGGTTATCTTCATCGTTTGTGACATCTAAAGCTTCACAATCTAATAAAGTCACCGATTCTAATAATACCATTAATCCCAACTCTTCATCATTATCTATCACACCCACCTCCACATTTCAATCCAAATCTCAAAGTATCTTATTGGAACACCCAAATTAAAATTCCAAATCCACATGCTCACATTTGTGATCCAACTACACACTCACCTTCATTCCATCCACTTTGGCAATGCCCTCTATCAGGTTACCATAGCATTTTGGTTAAACATGTCAACATAGACTAGGCCAGTCCAATATAGTTAAAAATTCCCAATGCATATGTAATTCTCACACCATTGGCATGATCCTTGCAGTGAAGAATAGAAACATCAACATTTGAAGACATTGTGATCGAGGGCATACAAACTTGTTACTCCAAAAGGACATGAATATCATGCATCTCAAGCACTTCTCAACCTGAACCATTAGCACCGATCTTCCAAAGATCAAGAAATATTAAAAAAAAAATCAACAAAAATCCAAAAAAAAAAGAAAAATAAATTAATCCAATGCTAAAAAACAATTCTTCTAGATCCTTGGGCAAGTATCATAATGAAAACCTCGCAAACAAGCGTCATGAGTAATAGGCAACCACTCTAGTCTATGAGCATGCATCAGTCCATATTATCTTATTCATCACACTCAACACATCCCTTCATCCCCTTATCTCAGATCGTTCATTCAAGTTCCCTAACTGTCACTTGACTTCGTCCTTTCATCATTCATTCCATCCCTCTCCATTATCCCCTCCACATGCATCACCTACACATATAATCCTCTTTCGTCAAATTGCTCACCTACAAACACTCAATCTCATTTACCTCCATGCTTCCCCCATCCATTCACTTAACTCCCTTTATCCCTTCCATTTCATTTTTTCCTTCAACACCCTTTCCCTGATTTTTTGCTCAAATGGAAGCATCCCCCATGCTGACATTTCCTAAGGAATGGTAAACATGTATATCCTCATTAGGGCTTGACCTTTTCACCACCATCTATCCTCACATCCTTACATTATGATTTGATCCTTATTCAAAATCTTCCCTCAATCGATCCCCTTCACCCATCCCTCACTCATCATCCCATTCATCCTTGTCTTCAACATATCATTGAATATCAACTTGTGCTTTCTACATGTTTGTGATTGATCGGTTGAATGTGTTTATATTTGCTAGTTGTCCATAGTCCTAGTGTTCCAAATATCACACCATCACAGTCGCCCTCATCCTTCGTATTATGGTGTGCCTTGACAATGTGTCTTTTGGATCACTATGTTATTTGCAACTTATTTGTTTTTGTTCCAATACATTTGAGAACGGCACATCATCATCAAGACCCATTATATCATGATATATAATGCCAATGCTACAACAAATAATAGGTTGCTCTTTGCATGCAAAGTTACTTTAACAACATTCATCTTTCATCATTTTTTTTCCATTTCCCATCTTACTTTCATTCATCCCTCCTGTTTCCACAAAATCATTTGTCATCACAAGTGGAACAACTTACTGTGGGATATCATCATCAATCATGTACAACCATGTCATTGAGGATCACATCATCCAATTATCCAAGCGACACCAAACAATATGTCTGATCCTCATCCATCATCAGTTTTATGTCCATGGCTTGTACATCATCCCCATATGATTTCTCTTAAGTAACTTTTATCCATAATGGCACATGCTCTCATCTTACTCAATATTTTCAAGGGACCTCCTAGGCTCCATTTCACCCACCAACCCTCTTGAGGGAGCATCACTTCCATCATTATCCCTTTTCTTCCAAGAAACTGGGCAACCTGCCATCAAAGCTCCTATAACACAACACTACTTAGTCACGACATTGTATAAAAGAGGGGCAAAATGTAAACACCTAATATTTTCCTAGTACAGCCTTGTCCCAATCAGCTTATCTAGTTAATTCACCTCATCTAATGTACCCCACTTAACTAAATAATTAGCCACTTTTCCCGCTCACACATAATTCAATTATTATTTAATCACCCTATTTTCCACCTCATTGATGGCTAGCAAGTGCATGTGTTGTAGAATAGGAAATATCTTAGTAGTTAAAATTTGCCTGTTATCAGCATTTCCAAACTTACCAGTTACTAGTAAACATCCAATTCTTTGCAGTTTTCACTAAGTTTCTCTCTATAATCTCCAAAATCATTCCATACACTATAAGCAGACACAATTTTTAAATTTAAGGTTTAGGTAAATCAAGTAAACGTCAAAAGTGCACGTGCAAATGTAATGCTTCATGCATAAAAGAAAATATGAAACATTTCAAGCACATAACCAAAAAAGATAAAAGCACACATGCTTAAATCTGAGATTCAGGTATATATCCCAGTATAAAAATTGTATCATTCAAAATAACTCAAAATATTGAAAAAAAAAATTAAACTTTATGCTTAGAAATTTCTAAAACATGGAGGTTTGAAATTTAATGCTCTCCACAATTGCTGACCAAGGAAAAATTTGAGTTAGGTGCTCCAGAACCCTATGAGGCCTTTAAATTCAAAGTTTCTGTGTCAAAGGTTCACAAATCACTTCTGTGACACCTATGTTCATATGAATAGCGGAAAGATGTAAGAAGCCTATCTGGCCTCTAGCACTAAATTCAACTGCAAATGGTTTTTGTTTTTGTTTCCTTGATGTATATATATGACTTTTTTTTAATTATCCAGAGATGTTAAAGGAAACAAACAATGCAAGGGAAATAACCAACAATGCTTCTAGCAACTTCACTTCATCAACAATTTACTTGAAGTATTCTCAATTATATAACCATGCAACATTATTAATTATAAATAATCTATGCACCTGGAAATGGAATTGTAGCTAGTGATTCCCAAGTAGGAGCAAACATATAACTTTGTGGCCGCTGCAAGCGTTTTGTTAATGCAATGTGGATATGCAACAATGGTAATCGAGCACCAACCAGGAAAAAATCGTGCCCTTCTTTAGGCTGCAGACCCAAAGAATGCTACGCTGCCACTACTAAACAACATACGAACCTCCCATGAAACCGCGGCTGCCTCTAGAATGTCAAACGCTGGCCCTAGCAAGGGAGACGCAGACTAAAACAATTGAATGCCGTCCTCCGATTACTGCTGCGGCAGTCAATAAATCCATACGCAGTCTCCCAATAAGCTACAATCTGCAGTTGTGAATCACAGCCGACATTGTAAAATGCTTCAAAGACAACACTGAAACCTCTTGAAAATTAAACGCTGAATCTCTTCTCACAATTCGATTGCATATTAAGCACACTATGATCTCTGAATAAGACCATCACCCACACAATTCACTGGACCAGGTTGTAATGCTTCATGATCTAAAATATAACCCTAAATTCACCCCTCCCGCCTGTCTATGCAGGAAAAGTAGGTTAATTATTTAAAAGAACGCGAAGCTCAGAGCCGATTGCGAATTCAAATTCGGCGGCTCAATACGATTCATAAATTCAGATTTCAACAATGTTTTTGACAACAAAAAAGTGTCGCCTGTCAAACTCTCTGCTATGACACAAAAAAAAAAAGCTTAAATATGAAATAGGAAAAATAATTCATAAAATATAACTACCCGTTCATAAAGGCGTGAGATGGAACGCCCCGGGATCGATGTGGAATCGACGACGAGATCATTTCGTAGAACAATTCTCCGCAGCTTAATTCATCTCCGCCCTCTGGGAATCGAACCCGCAATGTGCTCGACTATAAAATTCTCCCAAAACGACAAAATGTTGACAGTTATGCAAATATATCCGCCGATCCACTACCCCAGAAATACGAATGTTCGAGCTAGGGCTACGAATCGATCCGGTGACCTCTGGAAACCGTAAAATGCAGAATATCGAGGAAACAATGTTGTTTTTTGGTCTACTGTAGCTTATATGTCAAACAAGAGGACTCAGACTGTTAGGAGCTCATCAATGAACTTGCTTGTTTCATTGACTTACATTTCTCAATACTTTTAAGGTTCCAACTTCAAATCCTTGCAGGTTATGTGGAGCCTTGGGAAGTACCAATTTACGAAATGAAGCCTATGAGGTTAAAGTCCGATACATGCGAGTTTCAAGCTTGTCGTTACATTCGTCTGTTGTGATATTTATATACTCCCAAAGTATAAATTAAAAAATATGTAGGAAGAATACTTTTGTAGACTAATCTAACCAAGTGGTGAAGACAATGCGGTGGGCTTTCCCTCTTTTGTGATGAGTTGAAACCTAATTGCTACCTACCTATCAACTCAGGTGCCCTTGATTAGTCCTAAACGTCAAATGTCAAAGCCCATTGTTTGTGATTTAATTTTTATTAGGTTGACTTTGTGTTGTAAAGGTAAAAGGTGTATAGTTGATTTGCTTTCAAATTTAAAGATGTATTGATTAGTGTCTAGGTGGTATGTTTTCATGTATTTAAGGGGTTTGGATTTGAGATATAGATTATTCATTCTTTGTCGTAGATTAAATCTATAGTATAGATTTGATTTCAAACTTATAAATTTAAATTTTATCATAGATCTAAGCCAACTCTTTTCGTACTTGTAACTTGAATGTGAAAACATTTAATCTACATGCTTGAGTATTGTATAAAAGGAGAAACTCTAATTCAATATAAGATTTGTCAAGAAATAAAAGGGAGAATCTAATTCTTACATTTGTCCAACATTAAGCTCATCAAAACATTATTATCTAACATTAACATTTGTGTGGTAAGGGTAGATTAGGCATACTACATAGTTGTTTTGTGTGTCTTCAATCTACTTCAAATTGTTTAATCAAATCAAAGGCTTGGACTATGGTGAAACACCTTACACAACAAACACAAACGGTATCTATAATTAATACCAAATTTTAAGTCATTTATTATACACCTAAGGTATCTATATATAATGCCAATTTTTAAGTCATTTATTTATAATTTTATATACCTAAGGCAAAGAAGTTTTAGAATATTGATAGTATATAACATGGAATTGAACTAGAGAAGAAAGCGGGTCATCTTGCAATATATTAGAGCGTTAGAATTCCAAATCAAATTGAATCATTGAGCACAATCGATGATAGAAAGTTTGCATCATATGTGGGTCATCCTATAGTAATGGTTACCACTTTTGGCCAATAGGACATTGAAATCAACATTTTTGACTAAATTTTCACTTTCTGACATTGTAGCAGTTAAACCATTAGGAATTTGATGATGATGTGAACTAGTGATTTCTTAGATTTTGTTTGTGGATTCTAAATTATTTTTAAAATTTTGGAATAAATCATAATATTTTATGTAAGTTTTAATAACGTTTTTATAGCATTTTTTACATGTGATGTTTATGTCATCCCGCGTGACTTTTTTATACAAAGGATAAATTTCTAATTTCTTAAATATAGATTTGTAACACCAATATTTAATACTTGTATTTTGTTTCATAACATTTTGTTGCATTTTTTAATTAAGTTTCAAAGTAAAACCAACTGTAATTTAGACATATGTGCATGTTATCGTGCATAACTTGTTTTATATGTATCAAAATTCAATAATTATTTTTTGTGGGAACAAGAACATCAATATCATGAATGCGTATATATTTTTTTTAAAAATACTACTTTACTATATTTTCACTTGTGTAGAATAGAGAACTTGATGTTTAGTGAAAAACCTATGTTTATATATATATATAATACTTGTGGAAAGCTCATTTCAATGAATGTGATCCTGCAAGTCGATTGTCAAGTTTATTTCATTTATAGGTCTAACCCAAGCTTTGAATGTCAAAGTTATGAGAAAAAATGAAGAGGAATGGTGGAGAGGCATAGCCAAAGACCTTTGTTTGAAAGTATCTTTGAAGGAAGGTACCTTTGGACAATGGTTAGGATGAATTAAGGTATCTTATTTGTGTGCCAAGCAGTTGTAAACAAGCACCCTTTAAATGAAGGTCCCCAAATAGAAAAATAAGTTAAACTTTTTAATGGTTGAACTTTATTTGAAGGTGGCCAGTCAATCAACCTAAATTTTTTGTTTGCATTTTGTGTTATATATAAAAGGGTTTTTTTTTTACTTTTTAAAATAAAATAGCAAGATAATTTTGAACCTTTGTTCTATTGGGAGACTTTGGAGGAGCAAACTTCTTACAAAGGAATTATCAAGTAATGGTTTACAAAGGAGATGGGGAATAAAAGGACAAGGTAAAATACAACTAACTCAACAAAATTCAGCAAAAAAGGAACAAAAAACATGTGAATGAAGAATGCAAAGATATTATAGACAAAGAAAAGGTATGCATTTTTTAATTTCTATTTAATATTGTTCCAAAAAAAATAGCTTTTAGTGCAAAGAATTAAATTATTTTGTATTTAATGATTTACATATTACTTTTAAATTGTCTATGTGTTAGATTCACTTGGAGATTGTACAATTTCTTATAACCAAGTGTGATCCTAACTATATAGCCTTAAAACTCAAAGATAGTCTATCAAACTGAGCAACCTCTCATGTATATTGAATACATTTAATTATCAACCTAGGGATATAAGCCTGAAATGGGCCAGCAAAATATATGCATCATGTTATCATTCAGGTTGTCACCTATTCTATGGAAAAATAATTAGCAAGGAAAAGTCATTCATTACTTAGAACAAGATTGTAATTAGTAATGGCTACTACTAAGAAATTAATTATCTTTTAAACTTGAACATGATAAAAAAATAACAGATAAAAGATGTAAATTTGATTATGGTAAGAATGAATTAAAGACATAGCATAACTTAACTTACTGAAATTGTTCAAGCTATAGGATTATGAAATAATCCAACAATAAACTTCAAAAACCTAAGTTTATCAATTGAAAACTAAATTACCTACTCTAATAACATAAAGACAAACTAAGTATGCATACCTCTAGTGCCCNCCCCCCCCCCCCCCCCCCCCCCCCCCCGAGCACAAACTAGTTATTATCAGCTGAAGATAGAGATTAAAATAGAGCTTTGTGTATTCATATGTGCACAACAACAACCATTACAAAAGATGTATACTCAGCTAATATGTGAATATATTCAAAATGGTATTAACCATTACAAGTACATGGATCTTCAATATATAGAACTTCCTATCAGTTTGAATTATTCAACTATCCAGTTCTACCTCCTGAAATCTAGAGAAGAAGATTTATTAAGTCATAAAGATTTAACAACCGTGAGAGAGTCCTACTAAGATTATAGGATTGTATAACATCTATAGTTAAAACATAACTACTCATTCCTTGCACAGTAAAATAAATAATAAATAATTTGTTATAAACAACAAACATCCATTTAAACATGTCTTGTCATCCTTATCTCTTGATAGATCATCATGGTGGCTTCACTCTATTAGACTAGTTCAACTCTGCTCCACGGTATGGTTATAGGACTTTTGACAATCTTAAACTACAAGAAATAAATCATTTTGCAATGTCTAGATATTTCAATAGATGGTTAGTACACAAATAACCACATTTAACACATTTGCATGTATTTGCATCACATTTGCTCACATGATTAGCAATGTAACTAAATTATCATATTATATTAATAAGTATAAGAGTGTATCATATATATCTTTTAGAATACCAAAATATCCAATCTTAAGCATCATAAACATAATTAGGTAGATGAAAGTCTTAAACAAAGTTTGTGGAAACCAAATATAAAGACTATAAAACTACTCCATCATTCCCCCCAACTAACCTTCCTTCTTGTCCCAAAGCAGAGTTAACTAAATTTTTCATAAGCAAAGTAAGCTCTCTGAAGTCAGCATTTGAAGTGATCCCAAGATTAGGTGCAAGTTATTTCCAATAGAATCCATTAGACCTACTAATTATTCTCCACCTTAAGTCTTCCTTATCAAAATCATACTTGACACCCCTCCAGTCTAGTACTGGTCATAATTGTAATGAAGGATAAAAAAGAAATGGGAGCCAAGTAAGCTCCTTCCTATCAGATAGCTACATGTAAGTTATTATCTACCAAATTGTTTTGATGGCATGGGAATGCCCAACACATATTCAAATAACTCATGGAGAATTCCAAATGAAAGAATCACAATAATAATGATAGGAAGTTCAGGGTGATTCTTTAATAATCATTACATTCATACACATTATGTTACATGGATTAAAAAATGCAAAATTATTGATTGATAAACCCAACATAGTTCATACATAACGATCTTCACTCAATAATGTTAATTGTCCCTTATAATGTTTCATCATTATATCTTTGTTCTTCCCATACGATTGACCTCTTCCCATCTATTACAAAGAAAATTATTGTCCCCTCTCTTGGTTACCATTAGTCCCTTATTTTTCCTCTCCCTTGTGAGCGATTGGTCTTCCCAATTTTCTCCATCGATCATATTCCCTATCGTACCTCTTTTTTCCTAGCCTCATTGGCTTCTCTTTGTTAGAAACTGATGCAATCGTTAATGAGTATTCTGTGACACGCAATGAGTCAGGCGAGTCACCTAGGTCACTGAGCTGAGTAATACTCTGTGGGTCAAGGTGACCCTGACTCAAGACTCGCTGAGTCAAACCACCTGACTCGCTGAGTCAAAGAGTTAGGAGCTGACTCGCGCGAGTCTGTGGTCCCTGACCCGGCCGCTCAGCGTGCCATTTTGACATTCAAAAAATATTACTTTTTTAACTTGTTTTTTTTGCATATCTTTTACATATTACCCTAAAAAGTGTCTTATTTTCTTGTTATGAGAATAAGAGAGGAAATGTGAGAGGGGGGAAGGAAAACAAGAAGCCATAGGTTTACAACATGGGTGATTTTTGCAAGCAAGATGTGAAAAGATGTTCAGAAAGAATTGCAACCAGGTAGAAATATATGCTAAACTTAAGATTCTTAAGTTTATGGCTTATGCATTTTGATTTTATAATCTAGCCTTAAAGTTGGAAATGAGACTCTCTTTTTTTATTTTCCTTATTTTAGATATATGGTGGAAAAAATTTGGGCCTATAGCCCCAAACCTTCAAAACAATTCATATGCATATTGAGTTAGTCATGTAGCGCTTCTAGATGTGAGCGCAACTGGAGCATGTTCGAGCACATCTTCCTGAAGAGTCATAATAGATTTTTTATGGAGAGGTTGAATGATCTAGTATGTATTCATTATAACCTTAATCTTAGGTCCAGGCAGATTTTGGACACTAACTCCTCTATGATCACTCTAGAGGAGGTCGATCCAAAGTTTGAGTGGCTCATTGAGTCTACGGATCATGTCTTCACTAATGAGGACCTTGAGTAGGTTTATCAAGAAGACAAACAGGTTGAGGCTATGGTTATGGTAAGGAGGAGGATAGAGCACGATGAGGCACAACTGATGGTTATTAGAGTGGTACCTTGTAGGTAGAGACTATGGTTGCTCAGTCATCTAGGACATACCTTAAATGTCTTTGTAGGAGGCGAACAGGCTACTCAGAGGCTGAGGCTGAGACAAGATCAGAGCCATAGAATTTTTTTGTTTACACATATGTTTGGGAACATTTGATGTCATGGATTTTATATACATTTGGCAATATTTATATTTCTATATATCTATGTTTTCTATTTCCTTCAGCTACAATTTATGTTTATGCTTATCTGATGGATGTATGTTTATGTATGTGATCAAATCAGCTTCTATTTGATGATTTTATAGTGTCTTTAAGCTTTATTAAATAATGGGTGAAAGAAAAAAGTTTTAAATCGTTAAAAAACTCTAAATTTTAAGGGTTTTTTTCATTTTGTCGAGTCGGTGCCAAGTCATGAATCGATTCATTCTCACCAAGTCTAAGATGATTCTAAGTCTGGGAACTTTTTTGTTAACTGTCTGACAATTGTATGTTTTCAGGCATGGGAAGAAACTAACTGCCACTGACGGTTGTCATGAATCACCCGCCTGACGATGATAAGACTACAAGGGAGTTCCTATCCACGGGCAATAGGAAATATAATGGTCCTTAGCAGCTAATATGGTGATAGGAATTCACGTGAAACACCAAGTGATAAGAAGACCCAAATGCAGTGATGAAAGGAAGATGCCATATACAAACACTATAGCATCACAAAACCAAACCACCAAAACTAAAAAAAAAATTGAATTAATAAATAGAAAAGAAAGCCAAAATTGAAGGGGATGTGCCCCTGGATCAGACTCCTCAGGAAGTAATAAATCATGAGCTCCTCCTCATAAAGGTAACAATATCATCTTTGACTTTCTTTTTTTTCTTCTTCTAATTGTCTTGTCTATGCATCCCTTGTCGTACTCTCTCATGATGCACTTTATTCTTGCATTTTCTCTTTATGAGTTTCTCCGTTTGCATTCATTTACTCTCTACTTGTTGTCACTATGCTTGTCTTCTTATTTCTTTGTCAACCTCAAACTTCCATAATTCCACCTCATCATCATTCATCCACTCATCTCCTTTTCCATCGACATAAAAATCCTTAGATACATTTTTAATTGTACCCTTCATGGTTAAATTTGTGTCTTTCATCTATGTTGCAACCTCCTTCATTAAATTTGTGCTCTCTACTTCAAGATGCTCTTCCAAATGGAATATTGCTTCCTTATACTCTCCCTCCTTTGAAAACATTGATTTCCCTCTATCTTCATCCTTGTAATCATCTTTTGGAACAAAAGTGTGAATACAACTCTCACCATCATCGGACTCTAAATCAGTTTGAGCACCATCTTTCATCAAATCTTCAAAGAGACTAAAGTCTAAAATTTCTAGCCCAAGAGAATTAAATGTTCCATCATTTTTTGTCACTTGGTACTCTTATTCCTTAATATCTTCCAAATGTTTTTAGATTTCACCACCAACCCCATTCTCTACTACTGCTCCAATATAAGAGCAAAAACCTCTCACCTAAAGATCACTAACATAAGCCAGGGGATTCCATTCTGCATTGTAGGGTATAACAAGGCTATGTAGGTAAAATTCACACAATGAATTCTGCAAATCCACTATTGAATTCTGAAATATATCAAAATATTCCTTTGGAGTAACTAGTGAAGGGGTGAGTCATAATAAACTTACATAAACTAGAAGCATGCATATTCTTCTATAGGAAAAGTGTATATACCCTAACAGGTGTTCTACAATTTATTATTTGAGGAACCATAATGGCTAAATGGTATAAAATATCTTTCAACCCTTTTATATTTGTTTCCTTCTCATGGATATCTTTCTCAAATTTAAGTTGCATTTCCTCTTTTTCCTTTACCCATTTTTCCTCTTATAGCTGCAATTACCTAACTTGTTTCCATGATTTCAATGCCAAAGTAGGCTATGACAAAGGAATAAAACGTTGAAAAGTGTCTCATTTAGGAATTGTACTAGTTATCTAGTCTATAATATATATGGCTTCTTAAGCAACCATTTTTTGTTAATCAATCCAACTTAGTATCATCCACATTTATAACATCTACCTCTTATTCTTGGACATCTTGTTTTTTTGACACTATTTCTTCCTTTTCCTTGCATCATTTCTTGTGTATCCTCTTCATTTGGTGATTATTTTTTATCTTGTGCCTCTTCTTCATCCAACACCTATAGTTCTTTCCTTTACACTACTTCTTGTACATTTTCCTCTATCTTAATGTAGTCACATGTTCACTACTAGTTTTGGAAAGAATATCTATTACTAGTTGAACTTGCTTCTTATTTTTCTCTACCATGGCTTTCAATTGGCGGGACCTCCTAGTGGTTTATTTAGTAGACCTCTTTAATTTTATTTCTTCCTATGAATTATTTGTATTCAAAACCTCTGGTCCAAAATAACTGTGTGAGGTAAGAGACATTGTAGGTGAATTTTCTCTCACAGGGAAGAACTAGAGGGTTTGGATTTTTGCTTATGAGGCAATGTTTCAACTGAAGCAACAAGATTTAATCATTTTGGCGATAGAGTATGTGGCAAGGTTTTGGATTTCCTCTTATTTCCTATAGTAGGAGAAGTCTCCCCTACTACCTCAGGACAATTTTCAACTTTTTGAGGTTTCTTAATTTTCTTCAAAGGTGAAGTTTTCATCTTTTTCATAGGAGCAAGAAATGGAGCCTCCTACTGCTCTTTCTTGTGCAATATGAAAAAGGATCACCTAGAAACCTAATTTCTTCAATTCATAAGGCACAATGGAATATGAAACCACCTTAAAATAATAATCTTCAACACCACTTGGAAACAAGGATGTCAATAAAATATCTTTACTTTTGAGGTTTCTATTCCTTTGTTGCTTAGAATCGAGAAGGAGATAGATAAGATTATTATGCAAACAATTAAAAAATATAGGTATAAATTGACAAAAGCTAAAAACTAAATGTAAGAGATCAAAAAGGATTTGAGTGCACTTGGAATTGAAATAGGAGGTATGAAGACATAGATCTGAATTTTTAACTGACGAAATCCTGAAAAACACCCATAATTGCAAATTTTAGATCCAGGACTGGCACTTGTCTACAAACCAAATTTTATTTGATTTCAAGGGGAACAAAATTTCTTGGGAGATCTATTTTAAGGAACATAATGCCAAAAATGTTTTGTTCCCTGCTTTTTAGGTCAGAACAAGGTTCACAGTGGCTATCTCGAGGCAAAGAGTGGATTGTTTCTCTCGACAATTTATTCCAAAGTCTTCTATACCCACAAAACTATAAAGTGTGTGTAAATTGTGTTAAATATATACCCTATTGTGATAAATAAGCTCTATAATAAAATGCAATCAATGTGTGATTGAAAGCATGTAACACAAGAAAATCATCATTTGGTGACCTCCTAGTCATCATCATAATCCTTTTGAAGCTTCATGTTGATGTTGAAATGATTGAATGTTTGATAGTAGACTGATGGAGCCTTGATTCACAAGTCTTTACTTCATGAGATGTCTTCAAATTGGGGTTCTAACATTAAAATTTCTTTCACCTTGCCAAAATGAAGTGTGAGTCTTTCTTTTATACTAAATATGGAGATATAATCTAGAGAGTTAATTGTAAATCCCAATCCCTCGCTAAATTACTGAGATAGAGCCCTAGTTTATATTTGAGCTCAATCTTCAGGGAACACAACGTCCTGGGTGTTGTGTTCCCAAGAACAGAACATCCCAAATGTTGTGTTCCCAAGAACAGAATGTCCCAAAGGTTGTGTTCCACCCAATCAAAGTCCACATCGGGACCATGGGTCCCATGCAATTAGGGGATGCCAAATTACAAAAGACAACTAGTTTCGAGGTTTGGACAGAATAAAAAGGCTGAAAATGGTAACATAGGGCCTAGGTGGTGAAATGAATTATTGGATTGGAGGAATAATAGAGGATCACACTTGTAAATAAGGTATTATCTTGATTTTAAATGAAATTAAATTGATAGAGGACCGATATTTGAATTTAGATGTAATCATGAAGTCCTATTATGCATGTAATAATGAAGTCCTATTATGCATATAATAATGAAAAAACACTAAGGTAGGTGCTAAAAAACCATGAAATTGTACACCACTTAGGTTCTTTCCATTTATGAAGGTACACTTCTTTTTGGGGGATTCTCTCTTTTTCTTTTTTTTTCTTTTGATGAGGAGCTAGCAACTTCTTTAATAATTTTCTTCTTTTCATAACCCAAACCTAGAGTTTCCTCTACTGTATCCCACTTTCTAACAACTTTCCTTTAACCTTTTTTTTTTTTTTGTTGGAAGAATTTGTAATAGTTTTTGTATGGGATGATGTAGCCATTTTTTAGGTTTGTTTCTAACTTCTAGTCATGGCTACAAGAGGGGTAGTTTTGGCTTCTTCTTTTTCACCCTCAGATGGTTTTATTTCTGACTCATACCCTAATTCCTTTTCCTCTTCATAGGAAATACATACCTTCCCCTTTGAGTTACTCCTATATTTACTACTCTCCCTTCTATATCTAAATTTCTAATCCCCAAGTCCCAAATTCAAATGCTTAACCCTGTTAGCTTTTCAAAATTCTTCTCAGCTCATTTGAGGAAAATAAATACCCAAGATTTTTTTCACCAGTAATGCTATAAGGCAATGGTGGGATAATGAAATATCCTTACCTTTCTAAACTTTTTATGTCATCCATGTAAGGAAATGGGTTAAGTATTCAAGCACATTAATCAACCTCTCATGCCTAAGATGACTCAAGAAATTAAAATTGTGAGAATTTATGTTCGACAATCTTCCTTCACAAGTGAAATATTAGATTATTTGGGTTATTGTCGTTTCCCACTTATTAGGTAGTGTAATTATTTTTGTCCCTTGCTTGTAAATTTCCAAAGGTATATTTCCAAGCCTTGTAAATTCTGCACTTGCAAAGATAACATCATGGAACCCTAAATAATTTGAGCACCCTAAAACCTCTTCTATGGCCATCACGTTTGCATACCCACGCAATCTCATTATTGCAGCTACCCCATCTTATAGGGTTAGTGCAAATTATAGAGCCACCTCTGAATCAAATTTTGTTAATTTATGAGAATAGTCAACCCATCTGACATTCACAAATTCTGTTGGAGATTGCTAAGATATTGTTTAGATTATGCATATATGTGTTGGCATCAACGCTTTTTCATTGATGTCAACATATTCCTATTGTTGAAGACAGCGTTCTTGGTTTATTCAATGAGATGATTTATGTGGTACGACTACTATATTGAAGATCTGATGTTCCGATCATACAATTGTGTTCTAGGATGTATGTACTTGATTCTATTTAATTGGAAGATGTTGACATGTAGAGAGTTATGATGGATTTATCAGAGACTGTTATTTTAGTTGTTCAGATTGAGATAGTGTTTCAGTGTTTGGATTGGTGTGGATCTGTTACGCATTATTCTTGGTTGTTATCCTAGTGGAGAGTTTAGGACATGGATGTGTGTCCTTCGCTCGAGTGGTTCATGATTTGGATGCTAGAGAGCTAATTTTCTTTTTTGACAATGCTTATTGATTAGTGTTCCTGATGAAGAGATTAGAGAAGTAAATGAATTCTACGATAGAGATGTTCATGTTGATGTCTTGATACTTCAAGTTGTTTGTTGATGTTTCTTGATCGTGTCCTATTCGTGTTGATGGATCACATTGCATTATGTGATTGAATTCTATGAATTCCATGTGGCGTGTTGATGTTCTTATGAGTTATTGGTAAACTTATCGATGTAGCGTATTTCAAAGGTTTGTGGCGTGATCTACATATCTGGAGTATGTTTGAGATATTTTTATTTATCATTGTTATGCCTTAGTCGGCGTTCAATGTATCGCATTGAGTATTAAGGCGTAATGAATTTAATTTTTTATAATTAGGTCTCTGACCAACCTAGTTGAGATAAATTGATGTAATATGCATATATATGTAGTCATTTGTAATTGTAAAAGTATGAGTATAGAGAGAGAGTGTGTTTGAGATGCTGAAGAGAAGAGGTATGAGTGGATTTTGCAATTGAGGCAAAGATTTGTTGTACATCACTGGAACTATTTTGGCATATCAGAGATGTTGTTTGTCAGTTCATGAGCTTGGACAATATTTCCTCTATGATGTGAGATCAGAGATTATTGTAAGGAAGAGAGCCTTCCTTGGGATTGAGATCCTTGTTGTATTTGAGTAGTGTGCTATAGGTAGTGTGTCTGAATGCATGTGCATTCCCCTTTGTAATACTCTTAACAGGGTATAGTGCTTTTAACCAAGTGCATTCATCTTGTGGGTTTTATCCCCACTGTGGTTTTTCCCTTAACTAGGTTTCCACGTCAAAAATCTTGTTGATATGTGTTGGTTACTATATTATGATCTTGCTTTCATGATTATCATTCAGATCTGAGTTTAAAATTTTTAAGTTGATTAAAGTTTCATGATATTGTGGCACAACTTATCCCCCCTCTCATTTGTGTGTTCTCCTTAAGGTCTAACATTTGGTATCAGAGCTAGTGTCCTCTTTGGGAAGCTTGATCATTTGAGGAGATTTGGGATGCCGACCTTTAAGAAGGAGAGCCTAGGATTTGATGGAACAACTTATACTATATGGAAGGAATGAATGATTACACACTTTTGATGTCTTAGTGAAGAACAATGCACTATTACAAAGAAAGATTACAATCCTCCTGGTGATCTTTCTATTGTGACTGCTGATGATAAGAAAGAATTTGAGTATAATATGAGAGCAAAAGAAGCTTTGAAGAGTATGCTATCTGATGCTAAGTATACAAATATTTTGGGATTAGAAACTGTACATGAAGTATGGAGAAAGTTAGAAACATTATATGAAGGAGATGAGTTTGTGAAGAAAGCCAAGTTACAAATTCTGAAAGGAAAATATGAAATATTAAGGATGAGAGAAGATGAGAACATTACTATCTATGTGAATTAAATCATCGAACTTGTTTGCGGAATCAAATGCGCTGCTGGTGTGTGCTAAAAGTAGTCACACTTATATGAATCATTATATTCAAGATTGCTCAAGAATGAGGTCTCAAATGGCGACTCATAGCTCCCTATTCATGGAGTGCAAGGGTTTGTAATGGAGGCCCTCAGTTTAGACCTAGTTATGCCCATGAAAGTACACCATGAAATGAGAGATTCAAAGAGGAAGAGCAAGAATGCTAGTCTCCATGATCATCAAATATGCATTTCAAATGAAAATGAAAACTACTCTATACGATAACAACGCATGAAAGGAAATATACAAACTAATCTATGAAGGACATATGCATCTAAATTAACATGAATATACTCTAAATGGATTGTCATTGATGCATGAGAGAAGAAGACAAGAAGAAGAGAAGTTGCATAGTTCAAGCTCAAATGCTCAAACTCTCCTCCAAAGTTGCTCTCCAAACCTGCAACATAACAATAACATAAAAATTATATATCTTATGTCTAAATGAGAAGGAGAGGGCTCCTTATAAAGGAAAGAGTGGAGAGGAATGCATCCTCAAGAGCAATGTGGGATAAATCCCTAAAAAGGCAAGTAAGAGGAAAAAAGCCCACCACTTAGGAATATGTGTGGAAAAAAAGGAGTTTTATTTATTTTTTATTTGATTTATTTCCTTTTTTTTCATCAAAAAGAGAGCTTTAAGTGGGGATTTTATTTATTTAATTAGAAGATGGATTTTTCTTTTAATTAAATAAGATTATTTTATTTAATTAAAAAAGAGATTTTAATTAAATAAGATAAGATTATTTAATTAAAAGAGAGATTTTCTTTTAATTAAATAAGATTATTTTATTTAATAAAAAGGGATTTTCTTTTAACTAAATAAGATCATTTTATTTAATTAAAAGGGGTGTTTTCTTTTAATTAAATAAGATTATGGATAAAATGATCAAACCTTAGGAAATATTAAAATAATTGAATTAATTACGATTTGATCAAGGAAATTGATTTGAATTAAAAATGTTGCAAAGCATTGATTCTGTCATTTGATAAATTGATTCTGTCATTTGATAAATTGAAGAATGAGGGCCCATAGTCTAGGTAACCATTTTAGGGTGCATACATTTGGCCCTCTTTGACTAATGTGTGATCTTTATGGGAACACATGTAGTCAAAGAATGTAGTTGAAGTGTGAGATCGATTTGGGATCACAAAATAACCTAGATGTGTGATCGGCGAACGGGAACACATCAGGACAAAGATAAGCTATTTGAAAAAGACAAGGTCAACACCCCTGTAAATAGGTAATTAACATGTCCAAGATAAGAACATCAAGCAAGGTTGCCCCAAGCGGAGCAATTCATAGGATTGATAAAGCTGAATCAAGGATTGAATTTTGATAGGTACTGCCCCCTCGTGATCGAAATCGAAATGAGATAGAGGAGAAACATAAAATTGATAAATTTGATCAAATAAAACTAAAGATAAGGTTATTGATGTAAGATGAAATATATAAGGATCACATAACCAAGGTAGATCATCAAGTATGAAAGATTATGCCCCAAGGTTGAATTAGACGAAAAGAAGTGGGGTGAAAGGGAATGGAAGATAGAAGTTTGGAAGATGTGGAAAGAAATGGAGAGAAGAAAGAGAATTTGCCTTAAGAAAGAGAATTCCCCCAAATCAATCAATTGTTTAAGATAGAAAACTTCAATTGAGATCACGAAAGAAGATAAGGAATTGAAGATCAAACATGACCACAGTTGATTAAAAGTCCACAAGAAAGATGAAGGAAAACCCTCACAAACTCATAATGCAACCTAAAAATGCAAACTAACATGAGGTCTAACAATGCAAGCTACATGAAAATGCAAAGGTGTACTTGCAATAAAGGAACTATAACATATGATTTTGTGTTCATCATTCATAAGGGAATGTTAAGGAACTTATTTTCATCATTGGGCCATTATTAACGGACATCAAAAAATACACAATCATCACTAGTCACAAGTGCAACTATCAAGATATGAATATGATTTATATCGGATTGGAATGTGGAAAGATTCTAACATAAGCATCAAAGACATTAAGGTCCAGATGACTTTGATGTTAGCTTACCCAATTTAATGTACCAAAACCACACTTGCATCAAGGCATAGATGTCGGGATGACCATAATAATGGTTGTTCGAAAACAGTCAAGGATGATGCCTTAAATATCCTAAGTGTGTCAAGGGGACAACAAGAGACACTCTAGAGTTTCAAGACCACACCCACAAGCAGTAAGCAAATAAAAACATGCCCCAAGTCCTCTAGCTATGGATCCCGAAGAGACTTATTAGACAAGGACACTCAATGAAAATCAATAACAGTCAGCACACAAAGAAAATATCATGACATAGCTCAAGCATTAAGTGTTGTGTTTTAAAATTTAAGTGTGTTAACTGATACTGAGTTCCAAGGATAAAAAATCAAATGCTTGCAAGCAGGTAAGATCACATGACAAAACTGGGTAAGACCAAATCAATAAGTGTTGAAAAACCCTCGATGTCAAGGGTTGTATTGAAAAACACAGTTGGGGCAGTGTTGAAAAACACCGTTTGTGAGGTGTCCTAAAGACTAACACATCCAAGAGACCAAAGCTAACACATTTATGCCCCCTAGACAAAGACAAAGACCAATTCCAGACTGAGGCAACAAGGACAAGGCATGATGGAGAAAGGCTAAGTGTCGAGGACTTGCACTAAGAAATAGGGGTGCAAAGGCCTCAAGTAGAACTCATTTCCAGGTTTTCACCACTTGGATTTTATTACAATTTTTTGCTTCCAAGGCGCTTGTTTCCAGGTTTTCACCAAGGCACTTTTTCTATTTTATTTTTGATTTTTTGATTTTTTTTTTATATTTTTGGAATATATAAACTTTTTTGGAGATACATCAAAGCGCCTATTGCTAGGTTTTCACTAAGATGATCATTTTTTCAGGACATTTTCCGATTTTTAGAATTTTTGACAATATATCATTTTTTGGATTTTTTCAGGATCAATAATTATGTACAAAGGATGCCCCCGGACATAATGGGCATCATGGATAGAACTTCTTCAGGTGCAAGACATTGATAGGATTAGGGAGCTTCTCTCCCTCTACTGTAGACAGTAAATAAGCACCTGACCCAAAAGTTGTTGTAATGATGTAAGGTCCAAGCCAATTAGGTTCAAATTTGCCCTTTTGATCTCTATGTTGTTGATTCTTAGGATTTTCACGTAAGACAAGATCTCCCACTTGGAATTCTCTAGGGAGAACCTTTTTTTTGAAGGCTTTGGACATGCACTTTTGATAAACCCTCATATGGTCAAATGATGCTTGACATTTTTCATCTAAAAGTTCTAACTCTTGAAGTCTCATGGCGCGGTAGTCTTCATCTATAACTAGACCTTCGAGGGAAACTCTAAGTGAAGGAATCTCAACCTCCAAAGGTAACACTACTTTAGCGCCATATGCAAGGGCAAAAGGAGTGGCCCTAGTAGGTGTACAAATACTCATTCTATGAAAGCCAGATTTATCTGTAAGTACCATTCTTACAGACTGTTCTATGTAGGATTTTAAGAATGGTTTTGTTTGATGCCTCTGCTTGACCATTTCCTTATGGGAAGTAGATGGAGGACCAATGTTGATTAATCTTGAATTTCTTGTAGAGTTGTTTAAGGTCCTTATTTTTGAACTGGCCTCCATTTTTAGTGATAATCTTGGAAGGCACTCCATATCGACAGATGATATGGTTCCGAATGAATAGAGAGACTGTCTTGCCCGAGGCAACACAAAGTGGGATAGATTCTACCCATTTAGTGAAGTAATCAGTAGCAGTGATAATAAACTTGTGTCCACCTGATGAGTTGGGATGAATCCTCCCAACAAGATCAAATGCCCAGCACTGAAATGGCCAATGAGATATAGAAGAATGAGCTCCCTGCCTAGAGCATGTATCAGGTTACCATGTTTTTGACACTTTTCACATGACTTTGCAAAAGCTACTACGTCAATCTACATCATAGGCCAATAGTACCCCGCCCTAAGCAACCTTCAGGCCATGGAAAGACCATCACAATATCCCTCATAGATGCCCTCGTGGATATCGACTAACACTTGGTCAGATTCTTCCTTTTCTAAGCATCTAAGAAGTGTTCCATCTAGACCCCTGCTATACAAATCACCAGAGATAAGGGAATGGTGAGAGGCGTTTCAGGTAAGGTTTTTGCATTCAAATCGGTTAAAGGTTTTAGGTATAATGCCATCACGAAGGTATAAGTAAATGGCATAATATTTTGAGTGTTGAATAGTTAGTTGATAAGGGATATCACTTGGAATTCAAGAATGAAATGTATAGAATCATTGGAAGCACTGGAATTGAGATTCCATTAGGTACAAAGAACAAAGATAATGTATTTCATTTAAACAATTAAGATAATAGATGTTTGATTGCTAAGATTGATAACAGTTGGTTGTGGCACAAGATATTTTGTCATGTAAAATTTGATAACATTGTGAAGATAAGCACTACAAATGAAGTAAGATATTTACCTAGATTGTTGAATCCTGCTAATGTGATATGTAAGTAATGACAGTTGGGTAAACTAACTAAATCTACTTTTTAAAGTAAGAATTATTCTTCGAGTGGATTGTTATATTTGGTGCATATTGTCTTATTGGTCCTGCTAGAACTGGAAGTTATTATGGAGATAGATACTTTATTCTATTCATTGATGATTATTCAAGGATGATGTGGGTTATATTTATGAAATAAAAATCTAAATTCAAGACTTTTAGAGCTATGGTTGAGACTAAGATAGGTATGAAGCTGAAATGTCTGAGATCTGACAAAGGTGGAAAGTTTACATCTAGAGAGTTTGATGCATATTGTCAAGGCCATGGAATAAAGAGATAGATGTCTACTTTGTGAATCCCACAACATAATAGAATTACAGAAAGAAGAAACAAAACAATCCTTGACACTGCAAGGACTATGATGATTGAAGGTAATGTTTCACAGATCTATTAGGGAGAATTTGTTAGCACTTTTCTTTATACACTAAATTGAGTTTAAATCAAGCATGGTATTGGTAAGACTCCTTATGAGCTTTGGTATGGTGATATTCCTACTGTAAAGTATTTTAGAATCTTTAGAAGCAAATGTTACATTAAGAGAGATGAAGATTTAGGAAAATTTGATCCTAGAAGTGATGAGGGAATATTTATTGGATATTCTATAAAGAGAAAAGCATACAAATGTTATAATCATAGATTGAGAAAGATGATTGAGAGTGCTAATGTGAAAGTGGATGAAAGTTTTCAAAAACCAATTAAACCAGTTAGATCTTGCAGCTATGAATCAAATGGTGAAGAAGAGAGTCAAATTGTGCAAACACAAAATCATAATCATAATGAGAATGAATCGGTAGAACAAAATGAAGAAGCTGGAGATGAGGAAGAGTTGGAAACCCAAGAGTTGGCTACAAATGTAAATACGAAGACTCTAAGGTATGTAAAGTTAAATCATTTAGAGAATCATATTATTGGTGATAGAAACAAAAGTGTTCAGACTAGAGGAAGAGTTTCTAGGAATGAAGTTTGTTTGATTTATAAGATTGAGCTTAAGGATATTGATGAAGCATACAAAGA
The DNA here is from genome assembly GCA_018584345.1 of Thuja plicata. NCBI lineage: Eukaryota > Viridiplantae > Streptophyta > Pinopsida > Cupressales > Cupressaceae > Thuja > Thuja plicata. The sequence continues at coordinate 3,748,931 of MU224692.1, forward strand.
TGATAGTTCGATTAAAGAAATTGAAGAAGAATTGGAACAAGTTGAAAAGAATAAGACATGGATTCTTGTTCCTAAACCTGTGGACAAGAATGTGATTGGTACTAAATGGGTATTTAGAAACAAATTGAATGAAGATGGTGAAGTGGATCAGAACAAAGCCAAAATTTTATGTAAGGGATATTCTCAGATGGAAGGTATTGATTTTGATGAGACCTTTTCTCCTATTGTTAGAATACTTCTTGCACATGTTACTTACAAAAATTTCAAGTTATATCAGATGGAATCGCAAGAAGTATACATTGAGAAACTAGATGGTTTTCCCCTTGTTGATAAAGATGACATGATTTTATGATTGAAGAAATAATTATATAGATTAAAGCAAGCACCTAAAGCCTGGTATGTGAGGTTAGATATGTATTTATTGAAGATTGGTTTCAATAAAGGTACTGCTAACAAAAATTTATATTTCAAAATTGTTGATGATAACATTTTGATTGTTGAAGTCTTTGTGGATGATATCAATTTTGGTGGAAATGACAAGTTGTGTGAAGAATTTTTTGATGAGATGTAGAAGGAATTTGAGATGTCTATGATATATGAGATGAAATTCTTTCTTGGACTACAAATTACACAAATAGATAAAGGTATTTTCATTTCTCAGTCTAAGTATGTGAAAGAATTGTTGATGAAAAATTTGGTATGGATGATTCAAAAATTGTTGGTATGCCTATGATTACTAGTGTTAAGTTGACAAATATTGATGATACACCTAATACTAATCAGACAAGAAACAAATAAATGATCGGTGGGTTGTTATATTTGAAACAAACTAGACCAGGTATTTGATGACATTAATTTGCCATTAGTATGCAAACTACACTTTCAGTAAGCTTACACTGAAAGACAGGACTGAGCAAATCGAAGATTAGAAATTGAGAGATCACCGAAGATGACTAAGTGCAAAGAAAATTGATGACACAAGTTAGTGTGTAAACCAAATTTGAAAAAGCAGAAAGACAAAATGGAAACCGATAGAGGAACCCGATATGCAAGTTACAGTGCAGACTGACAAGACAATTACAGTGCAACCGATAGAACAAAACTGAAGGATAGTCAAGCATGACCGATAGACAGAACTGAAAGTCAGTTGCAGCCCGCAAAAAGTGGATCTGACTTCCATGTCAGATAAAGCAAGTGTATTCTATTTATAGGATATTTAATTGTTTTAAATCCATTTATTTAGGGACAAGATACATGAATGTAAGTGCTTTAATCAGTCTAACTGATTTAAAACACATAGACTAGGAGATCTAGGTATAAGTTGTAAACCTGGTCTTAGTGTTAACATTGTTTTATCAAAACTCGATGAAGTCAATCCATCTATAAATAGATGATGCAATCATTCATTATTATGGATGAATAGATGATGTGAAGAGAGAGGAGAACATGAATGAATCAGACAAGCACATCCATGGATCAGATTGAGAGTTTCAAGAACAGGGACAACAAAAGGTGAATTTGGTTAGCAAGAACCAAGAACAGAGCATACTAAGAATCAGAGGTATTAATCAATCACAATTAGGTGATAATTTTTTTATGTAAACTAAATTATATCTATATCAGCAATAGGAGATTGCATTTACCAGGTCAATTTGTAATTTGCTATCATTCTAACAAGTGGAGCAAAGTGTAAAAATCCTTTCAAGGAAGGTGGATTTAACCATCCAATAACAAATCTCTTAACCGAGTGCACACTTAATAGTGTTGCTAAAGCTCTTAACATAGTAGACTTTAACAGGTCTCCACCGATACTTCTAACAGGGTAGATCGTCAAAAGTGATCAAATTGTATGCCTTAATCGGCCCCTTCCAATCTGCAGATACTGAAGATTTTGTGGGTGTCACCCCCTCCGTAGTTTTTACTTCCTCAAAGGAGTTTTCTGTGATATCATATCTTGTGTTATGTGTCAATTTAATTTCATGAATATTCACATGTATGTTAATGTTATGATTAGATATAACTCACATCAAGATAGTATAAATAAGATTGAATAGATATACAATTGATTACAAAGGTTAATTGATAAAAGGGATACAAAAGTTTTAGAGGTACTGATTCATCCCTCCCCTCTCAGTACATACTTCCCATTAATCCCAACAATTGGCATCAGATTTAAGTCTCTTCTTAGAAAGCTTAAAGGCTTAAGAGAAAAGATCATACATGTTAGTAATAACTGAGAGGGGGGGTGAATCAGTCCCTTGGAAAATTTATCCTTTTTAAACTTTAATCCACCAATCAATACTTCTCTAATTATTAAGTCCAAACAAGATGCATGCCATTGAAATATTTGAAACAAATAACTGTCTGTCGGTTTACCTTGTCTGTCCTTATTCTCCTTGATAATCGATAAGTAGTAAACTGTATTTACCGATACTCAGTAAATGTGCAGAGTATACCAGTCGATCCATAAATGCATATGCAGAATGTAAAACACTAAAGTAATAAACCATACACATGACATAAGGATTTTAACGTGGAAACCCTATTAAGGGAAAAACCACTGGGACCAGTACCCAAAATTTTCACTCTTTTGAAGTGAGCCCTGTTAGGAGCCAACCCTATTAAAGGTTACAAAAACACTGTTAAGTGTGACCTTGTTAGAGGATTTTCAATACATAGGTTGTCACTAAGTATCTGGCATCTACGCTACCATCCTTGAATCAGTCTCATGACTATCAATAGGCTTTATGCAAATCTTACTACCATCCTTGAATCAGCCTCCTTCTTAGACTGTCAATAGGCTTTAGGTAAGACTGGTGCTACTATCATGATTCAACCTTCTGGTAATGTGTTAGGATATACCTCAATTACAAAATATTGTTAAGTCCTACTCTGTTAAGAGACTTATTGCTTCAATGGTTAAAATGAAACAAGATGACATGTTTCTAATGCAACTTAATTGCATATTTTCAGATCTATTTACTTACAATATCTTTCTGATCAATGTATCAATACAATTCCTTTGTACTTAACTCTTTCTGCTCTGTGATGCTATTCTTTTCTGTCCGTCGGTGTCTGCAGAATTCTTTGGCTCTCCCTCAGCTTTATTGATCGAGACTGCATGAAGTTAATCCTTCATCAGTTTCTCTTCAGCATCTTCTATCAGTTCACTCCCCCGTGTATCTGATTTCTTATAGACCACACTTAGAATGAATTACGCTTTTCTCTTAAATAGACATGATTTCCTTAATTCTAGGTTCTTGATTCTTGGCGTAAAAAACAATCTAGCCAAATTGATTTATGGCTTTAACTCCTGATTTATCTCATTGTAATCTTCTTGCCAACTGTACAAATTACTTACTTAACTATGGTTGAATAAAAAAACCAGTTAAGTCTATCCTTTAGCTCTGCCAGCTAGATATTTTGTCATTTTCTGATCTCTCTGTTCCGTCGGTCAATTCTACAGTTCATCGCCGGTGACAACTGCCAGTTTTGTCGGTGTCTCTTCAATTAGCTTCGGAATCTCCGTTCATCGGGCATCATTGGATCTTGCTCGTCGGGCAACACTATTTTTAGCTCATCGGGCATCATGTGATTCTGCTTCGTCGGGCAACACTGTCTTCTGTTCGTCGGGCATCACTGTGACTTTTCTCTCTGTCTTTACCAATGGTGTGCACTCCGCCGATGTAGTCTGTCACTTAGTGAATACTAGACTTTTATGCATTGCTGAAAGCATAACCTTTATTCCATTGGTTCTTTGAAGTCTTTGGCATGACCATACAGATGATATCAAGTTGACATCAATGACAATACAAACCATTAACTGATTTAATGTCTTGCATCATCTTAAACTTAATATAGTCAATAGTTTAATCAGTTACATGTCATCAATCTCTCCCTTTGGAATTGATGGCAACATGCTATATTATCATACTATATTATTTTTATTACAATATGAAATAGAAGTGTTGAGATTCATCAAATTACCAAATAGTTTTCTTTGATAACCGATAAAATGTCTGACCATCGGTAAGCTCTGTGTAAGCTTAGATTTGATTCTTGCAGCTTTTCCTTTTCTTCTTTTAATGTGTTGTGACCTCTGTTGGTGTCAAAATTTCTCTTTGACTATTCTACATCTTTGATGTCACTGTCTTGTATTTGTAACTTTTATACAAATACTCTCCCTTTGGATATGATCTCTCTCTATTTGGATGATCTCTAATGATAATATGGAATCATTCTCTCCCTTTGACAACAATGCCAAACAAATATTTGACATTATGTCAACTAATTCCTTCTTTCCATAATATATTCCTTCAATTTCCCTTATCCATTATCAATATAACAATTTGCTCTAGTGCTTGGTTCTGATATATACCTTTCTGTATATAAATGTAGCGTTGAAGTTCAGCTTCTGCTTGCATCAATCATGTTTGATATGCTGATAATGTATGGTTGATGCAGCCTTTAATCCTTTTACTAACTGTTAGACATGGGTTTTACCCCTAGTCTTTTCCTCAGGTACTCAAATGTATCCTTTGGCAGTGCCTTGGTGAAGATATCAGCCAATTGTTCTTTTGATTGCACATATTCAAGTATCACTTCTTTTTCTTGTACTTGTTCTCTCAAATAATGATACTTGATGGCAATGTGTTTAGTCTTCGCATGCATGAATGGATTCTTGGAAATATTTATTGCACTGGTGTTATCACAATAAATAATCACTGGTTCTTTGATCTTCATATGCATCCCTTCCAGCAATTGTTTGATCCATGCAATGTTTGAGCAGTTTGCAGCAGCAACAACATATTCTACTTCTGCAGTGGACTGAGAGATGCATCCTTGCTTCTTGCTAATCCATGTGACAAGTCTGTCACCCATAAAGAATGCTCCTCCAGTTGTGCTCTTCCGCTCATCAATATTTCTAGCCCAATCAGCGTCGGTAAACACTTTTAGTTCAAATTTGCCTTCTCTTCTATACCATAAGCCAAATTCCTCAGTATTATTCAGATATCTTAGTATTCTTTTCACAGCAGTTATATGTGATTCCCTGGGGTTAGCAGAAA
>MU224692.1:3770151-3787633 GCA_018584345.1 Thuja plicata
TTAATTAAATTAAATTCACCCTCTTTAGCTAAGACACATAAAAAGGGAATTAAATGATATTTAATTATTAAATAAATATCATCATTTTCAATAATTGAATTTAATTATTCAGATAATTGAGAAAAAGATTTATGAGGTCATATTCTATTTATTTAATTAAATATTCTCTTCAGTTCAGAAATAGAAGTTTTGAATTAACTGCGCTTTAAAGAAAAAGAAATCAGTTAAATCAAAAATAAAACAGTTAAATCAAAAAAGAAAAGAATTAAATCAAAGAAAGAAAATAGTTAAAGCAAAAGGAAAATATTTTATTGTATTCTTTTAAAGAAAGCTTTCTATTTTAAACTGGTTTTTCTATCTGTTTTATTTCAAAAAGGAAACTTTCTATTCTGAACAGTCTCCCAATCTATAAAAGAACTCTCATCTCTCATTCAAAACCCTTCCTAAATTTCTAGTCATATGCATTGTTAGAATACTAACTGAAGAGAAGTTAGTAGAGTAGCTGAAGCGTTGCTACATTCTTAGTTCATAATCTCATTTTGCAATAGATTAATTTCAATTTCTAGAATAATCTCATTGAAATCATGGCATAGTTTTAATCTCACTTCTAGTTTAAATGGATCATTTAGATTAATCTTGTCATTTCTAGATTAATCATTGCATTGCATTCATGGAAGCATAAATCCTTCATTCTAGATTGGTCTATGGTTGTGAGACTCTCGTTCTGAGAGCTATTTCAAAACCCCGTCTGGATAGAAGGCAACAGGCTGAATCATACAGATAGGCAAGATGAATAATCTCATATTCATTTTTGTGTGTATCTAATGAATAAGGACTATGTTGAAGTGTAAGGTTGATTAGCAAGGCCAAATTTACCACATACAATCAATATTTCAAAAAACCTTGTGTTGCATTCTAAGACAAAACATATATCTATCAAATATCATTTCTTGAGAGACAAAGTCAGTGAGAAATAATTAAGATGGGAGTATTATCTACTAAAGAGCATATTGTAGATATGTTCATGAAGCCCTTGTCAAATGATACTTTTGAGTATCTCTGAGGTAAGCTTGTTGTGATTTCCCCTCCTGATCAGAGCTTTCCCCTCTTGATCAGAGCTAGAGATGCATTAAGGTGCATTAGTCCAATGTGATTAAAGATCTTTCATTCTTCTAGATTGATGTTTTGGTGACTACTACTTAGGGGGAGTAGTGGGCAATGAATGTTTCATGATTAAGTTCATGAGGTTTGTTGTTCAAAAATATTTTCTTGAGAGACGTGTTGTTCAGATTTTTGGCCTCTATGACTTAGTGCATACATGTGCCTTTGTTATTGATGTCAAAGGGGGTGAGATATTAATGTGAAGAAATTCAAGAGAGATTAGGGAGAGATATTCATGTGTGTCATATTATGGATATTGCTGGTATTATTGTTAATATTGTTTCTTTGTGCATTGATTGAATTTTTCACATCATATGTTGCCATCAATGCCAAAGGGGAAGATTGTTGGAGATTGTTGAGCTATTGTTCAGATTGTGCATATATGTGTTGGCATTAATGTTTTATCATTGATGTCAACATATTCCTATTGTTGAAGATAATCTTCCTAGTTTATTTAGTGAGATTATTTCTATGGTATGACTACTATATTGAAGAATTGATCCACTAGTAGAATTGGCCCCTATTTTTGACGAACATTGCTCAAATTATCTACGTAGATTGGTCGAAGGACCCACATATTGCTTTGTCAGTATTTTTATTGTTGAACGATCGACACATCATTGTTATCGTTGAAATTTCTACACAAAATTGGTCAAAATTAGCATATTCAAATGTCCATATTATTTGTGAAACTTCGAGCCACATTCGTAGAAATGTTCGACCCATCCGACCAGGATGCCAAACCCATGACGTAAATGTTGGTCAAAATATCTGACCCATCCGACCAGGATGCCAAACCCACGACGTAAAATTTTGACACAAAATGGTCGAAACATAAGCCGACCTAAGTAGATATTTTTACCAATGGATGTCAAAATTTTGACCAAAATTGAATTTAAAAAAAAAAAACAAATTCTGAAACCAAATAGCCTCAGTTTTGGTACTCGGCTTCAATAGAAGATAGACCAATAACAAATTGCCTCTTACTCTCTAAAAAAAAAGTCTTGAACCAAGTGAGAAGCTATAAGTTCACGACTTCAACTTATAGCTTCTCACTTGGTTTTGTTGTACCTAATTTTGCATTCCCCAAAATTGGGCAACCCTATGCATTTCCTAGTCAAGTTGATATGCATTTTTCTCTAAGTGTGTTGATGTTACGACAGGAGTACTTTTCAATGGAATTAGTCATCCCTTGATTTTTGGTTGTTCTATCTTCTAACTAAATATCAAGTCCTTTTCTTTTTCTGTTTTTCTCTTTTCGCTTTGTTTTGCATCTTGTTTTTGTTTCCAGTTTAGTTGGTGTCCTTGTGTTTCAGTTGCTTTGAGAGCAGTTTTCCGCGTCCTTCCAAGGTCAATAGATAAATGGTCTTTTCTGGTCGACCACCTAAAGTGTAAGATTATTTTGTATGAGTGATAGATTTTAAATTATATCTTAAAATTTTGCGCCACTCTGCGAAGTTTTGCTTAGAAATTTTAATGATAGCGCGATTTTGAATTGAATCCACATATCAAATCGTTAAAATTCTGAGACGCATACGAATATTTTAAGTTCTTTAGCGTTTAAAATAAATTCTAAAAATGATTATTGCATATGCATATATTGTTTAAATAAATTTATTTTAAAACGACGCAGATAAAGTTGAGATTTATTAAAGATCACCTGATTAGTAAATCTCGTAATCCATTGATTATTATTATTTAATCAAAAATGACTTATTATTATTATTATTTAAATAATAATAATAATAATAATGGTAATATCAAATATTAAAATAGCTAATTATGATCTTTATTTGTAATTAGTTATATTATAATATTGTGTTTTTAAATAATAAACATACCTTATTGATACGGTAGGAGGCGCCTATGTAATAAAATAGCATATGTTATAATGCGTCACTTAACTCTTGTCTTTCATATAACATATGTTATATCGCTCCATTAAGCCCGCGAGAGGTAAAGGAGATGTATAAGGCATATGCTATTTTATTTATTAAAAAGCGATTTGTCTTATCCCCTGCGCTAGCCGATACTAAACAACATGTCAATTACATAAGACTATTGCATATAATATATATGTTATTCGGTTGTTGAAGCCCGCGGCCCAGATAACTAATAGTTATCAGGCTTGCATGATTTATGTTATTAAACGCATATGTCTTTAACCACCGGTTACATATTATATATCATTGGCATATCGCATCTTGCATAACGTCGAAATACATATGCTTCTTGATTGTTAAAAGCCCGCGGTAATCATAGCTGTGAGTTATCAGGCTTGCATAAACATCTACCTCTTATGCATATGTTAAAACCGCCGTTTACATATTACATATCATGGTAATGAAATTGCATATCGATGTTTTAAAACATATGCTATAACATTCCATAAAGCCCGCAGTCTTGATAACTAATAGTTATTGACCTTGCATGATTTAATAAATCATCGCATATGTTATACATTATTTGCACAAACAAGGAGGTGCCGATAACTATTAAACACTGTTTTCACTCAAAACGTATAATATGTGTGTTTTTAATTAGCATCTGAAACATGCGGTGATCTGTGTTAAGTTGTGATATCATTTAAACTTATCATTCCATGAAAGGTGTGGTATTAAAATTGCATATGCATTAGCATATGCATTGAAATAAATATGCTAATGTATATGTAATTTCATTTAAAAAGAAAACTACGGAGAGCTGTGAGTTATCGGTTATGTTTAGACTGCTGTTTATCATCCATAGACATAAATTATTCCTCCACAACACACGACAGTTAGTTAATTTTAAAGGCTTTTTATGTGGAGAACTGACTATGGTGTCTTTGTAAAGCCTTGGACTTCTTCTTTTCCAAGGAAATGGTCTTTTAAACTGTAGTTGGATGAATGATTTTTCCCTCTCAATAGCAATTTTGAAATTTTTGCTTTGATGAAGTCTTGTTTCTCTATAAGAGGTGAAAGGCATGCCATGATCATAGGCCGTGTTCTTGAAGATTTCCTCATATTTTCTTGCTGTTTGCATGCTATTTTTGTTGCATGATGAACATTTGTCCTTCCCTAAGCCAAGACCAACCATGTTAGCTTTGGTTTTGACAAGATTTTTTCAATTCTAGAGTCTATATAACCTTGCAAAATTCCTCTCAATAGCAATTTAGAATTTCATCTCTTCTCTCAAGTTTTGCTTTGAAGAGGAATTTGCTCTTTCTTTTTGCATCCAAGGAAGGTAATTTGGTCTTTTCTTTTCTTGTTTGTTTTATTTGTAAATACTTTCTTCTTCTCTCTCATCATCTCTGAAAGTTGCAAATAAGAATGTTACCTATTCTTATATGCAGTCAGGATTAAAAACCCTGTTCCTATGAGGATCTTCTTGAAGGATGTATCATAAAAGGAGAAAGTGCATAATGCTGTCCACCATGCAATCAGCCCACAAAGTTCCAGCTTTTTGAAGAAGATGAAAAGTTTGCACATACCATCATGCTTTGAAAATTAGAAAGTGCTATCCGCATATGCAATCCATCATGTTTCAAAACATGAACATTATATCCCTTGTCTTGTCCTTCCAAAAGTGCATTAATCCCATGAAATCCCACTTCTATGCATATTTTTCCACTTTCACAAAGAGTTGTCCTTTCCATTTATTTTTGCATAAAAATGGATTTCTTTCCTCTTAATGATGAAACTCTTTGTTTTTGGAAATTCTATGTTACAGTTACAGTTGCCGCAATCCTGGCCATGTCGGAGAAAGGATCTTCATCACCAAAGAACAAAGGGAAGAAAAAGATGAAATACCAATATGATAAATATCAAAGTTTCATCATGACATCTCAGCTTACATCTTATGTAGAAGAGATTCGTGACATGGAAATTGGGCATTTGAACATGGAGGAGTTTCTAGAAAGGGTGAAAACATCCACCAAGCATGACATGATTAGCATTTGTGAAAGCTACATTCATCATGTTGCTACTTTTCCAACAGCCACAATACAACCTGAATTTGTGATGGCGTGTGCGAGGAATTTTGATCCCACTTCTAGGACGATCAAAGATCAAGACGGGAAGGTCGTGATCAGTCTCGATCCTGATACTATAGATCGAGTGTTTAAAGTAACGGCTGCCCCTGTTGTCATGGATCTAACAAAGGAGAAGTCCATTGAAAAATGGGAGAATGATAAGGTGACTTACCTAAAGTTCATGAATGATAATTGGTTGATTACTAAGAGACCAAATGTGGTCCGATGGCCGAAAGGCATGCATAGATCTGAGTTCAAAGAGGAAATCCATGATCTTATCACCTTGCTGAGTGGTGTAGGGAGTTTGAAAGAATCTAATCTTTTCAAACCCTGGATGCACAAGTACTTCTCCTTGATCCTCAAGTCAAGGTAGCGATTATTTTGGGGAGAGTTGATCAACAATTCCATTTGTGGGCAACTAGTGCAAGTGCCTAATACATGCACTTTCTATATGAATTTGTATCTCATCTACATTTCTACTGCTCTGGGATCTTTCTCAAGGTTATCTACTAAGGGAGATCAGATGCAGTTACCTGTGTGGGAGTATTATGACCAGCTACCTTTGAAGGCAAGCCTCATTCACTTTAGAAGAGTACAAGATGCATTGTTTGGACACTATTGGTGCCTGTTTGACAAGGAACTTCCGAACAGAAGGGTTTCAGATGAGGCATGGAGCAAGGTCAGTGAGTATGGATGCATCTTCCTACAATTTCCAAACTTCAACTATCTTAGGGTGGGGTATTTCTGGGAAGAGCCATATACCTTGCCTAGGTATCCCATAGATAAGCTTATTCTCATGGAATTGGCTCACCAGCTTATGTCTCTGCAAACATATCAGTCTTCTCTGCATAGACTAGGTGTGGGTATCTCTTCACGCAATCCTTTGAGGATCGGAGGATATTCACTCGACACTATGCCTAACGCAAAGTCCATGGATTTTGAGCTTTAGGAGGTTAACTTAAAGAGGTTTATGGCACAAAGTTCATTTGACTGGAGAGGGATGAATGATAAGATCCGGAGGCAGTTTACTCACATTCATCGCCTTGAGGATATATGGATTGATCTCTGTACAGAATCAGATATTGCCAAGATGGATTATTGCTGCCTTATAATCAGACAAATAATTGATTTTCACCTTGCTCAGATCTCTGAAGAAGTTGGGGATGATGATGATATTTTAGATCCAGAATATCGAAAGTATCGTCTCAAGAACTTACCCATTGTAACTCCATGTTGGTCTGTGAAGGAAAGTGTGTCCATTTGGGATAGGTTTCAAAGCATCTTGGCTAACACCAACATTTGGCTAAAGAAAAGTGGCTTGAAAAGCATCAAGATTAAGCCTAGCTTAGACCTCTACCTTGCTGGTCCATTAGGTGCGAAATCAGAAATCAGAGGTAAAGGAAAAGGTGAATCATCTTCGTCAGATTTTCCAGTGGTCCAAAAGTTGGCTATCAAGGGAGGTAAGCTTGTACCTAAATCTTCTACTCCACATGCAACAAAAAGTCCTGAGATGATCAACCTTTCAGATAGTGAGGAAGATTTGCAAGTGTCAGTTACTGCTGAGGTGTTGCAGTCACAGGAAGCAGTTGAGATGCAAGGTGTGCACAAGTCCGCTATGGAGATGGACGAGCCTTCCATGTCTCCTCTTGACATAGATGTAGATTCATTCATGGCACATCTACCTCTTACACATGCTAAAACCATTGTGCCAGCCACACCTATTTCTTCTGTCGCACCAGCACAGAAAGAAGACTTGTCTCGAGTCTTTGATGAACTTCATGGGGATTTGCCTCGTCTTGATACACTCATGGCTAATGATAATCTGGCATCACAGATTGAGTTGTTCATTGAGGGAAAGGTACAAGGAGAAGTAGTTTTGGTGGCAACACCAGTAGAGGTAATCACATGTGTACCTTCTTCTTCTAAAAAAGAATTGGTGACTGATATGGTTCCAACTGATAGTGCTATCTCATCTTTTATTCTACCTCCTTGGTTGGGTGTCATTACCCAAAAAAGGAAAAAGATTGAAGTACCATTGGAAGAGGAAGAACTTGCTCTTAAAAGCAAACCTCGAGCTTTGAAAATCAAGAAGGCAAAGATGGTTTCCAAAACTATGGTTGATGATCAGAATATCAAGTATGATGAGGTTGTTGAGCCTATTTCAGACAAGTCCTTTGATCAATGTAAGGGCACAGATTACAAGATTACCAGGGTAGAACTTGGTAAACAATCATTTGTAGGTTGTTAGATGGATGTTTGCGATGCACTCGAACACTTCACCCAGAGATCTGATAAACTTTTTAAAAAGAAACATATGTTGAAGGAGGAGAACATTCATCTGCGTGAAGCACTTGAGAAGAGTTCTTTTCAAAATGTACAAGTGTTTTCAGAGGATACTCAACAACATATTGATTGTTTGGAGAGGAAAACCAAGGTAATGAATGAGTGGGGCAGCCAGCTTGAGGTTTAAGGTGTGATGATCATCATGGATGCACATCGCATTTTCAGAAACATCAAGAAGACAACTGATCGTTTGCAAGAAGTTGTTGGATCTTTGGAGTAGCAACTAAAAAATTTGAGTGAAGACTTGGAGGTATGGTTAAGAATGCCAAAAATTGATCTTGATGTGTTGTGCACCTACGAAATAATCTCTTCAAAAGAGATGTATTTCAAATTTTTGGATCAATTGATGAACAAAGAGCAAGTATTGACGGAGTTGATAGCAGATGTTCATGGGGCTATCCAAGTATGTGTTGAGCATAAGGGGAGCATTCTAAGAGCTTTTGACAGCTTGACATACAAGTTGGTGACAGATGATGGAGAGCTGATTAGTGAGGAGCAAGCCTTAGCAGGATTTGCTCGGATGATAGATCAGGAGATGGAGGATAGCACTTTTAGTTGTAGTGCTATGGATAAGCTAGCAGGATTCAGAGTTGCTCTGAATCAATTACATAAAGATTTGGGTGGATGCAATGGTGTGATCTCTGAAGCAACAAGTGTTGCGCGTAAAACCATGAACATAGCTCAATACACAGGAGCACCTGACCCAAACATTGTTCATAAGTCTCTTACCCAATTCAAGACTTGTATTAATTTTCTCTAGTGTTGTTATAACACTCAAGGTACATTAGGTCCTGAAGCATTGAATAAGTTAAAGGTTAGTTAGTTATAGATAGACTTTGAATAGTTCAAAGTTTGTTAGTTAGTTAGAGATAAGGATTGAGTAAATCAAAGTGGTTAAGGGTTTCCCCTTTCTTCTCCACTTTTCTCTCTCCTCTTTTCCTATATAAAGGAGAGATCTCATTGTAATTCTTCATATTTTGTTTGTGCAAATAAACTATAGGCAAAACTCTTGAGTTCTGAAGACTTTGTGCTTCATTGTAAGAGAGTTAAGCGTTTGAATAAAGGAGGAAAGATTGACAGACCTTGTGTTGTCATTTTGAAAATCAATAAATGTATTCTTATGTTGCACTTGTTGATCCTTGTTCAAATCAAAATAGTTTCTTTCTTTAAATCATTGGAGCATCTTTAATTCAAGTTTTTCTGAAGACTTTGTGCTTCAGGGAATCGAGATTACTATAGAAATTAGTGGCTGATACACTCCAAGGACTGAAGACTTTGAGCTTGAGTATTGGAAAAATATATTAGATTACCGATTCGAGGTGAGGATAGGAGACTTTGAGCTCATTTTATCACCTCATCTCTAGATAAATCAACCGCTACCTCGTTTTATTGTTCTTACATCAATCATTGAGTCACCGGTATTACTGTTGCAAGGTGAACTGTATGTGTTACAGTTCAGTTCTAATTGAAGCCACCTACAGTAAGAAGGGAGCCTCCATTATTGTTGAGAGGATAGATAAATCTCACATACTGCTGCCTAAAACACATGTTTTTCATGTTGTAGTCTTAGTGACTTGCAAAATATTTAACCAACAGTTTTTGGCGACTCTGTTGGGGATACAAACACAAGGTTGATAAGAAGTTCACTTGGGAAGACTTTGAGCTTCTATTTGAGTTTCTCATCCCAGAGAAGCAATGGAGGACTTTGCACCTTTAATGAACACTTTGCTTCTTTTACAATATTTTACTATTTTGAGTTTAATTATCTACCTTCGCTTTGCAATGTTTTTCTGAAATAAGAGAAAAGGATTAATCTTTTATTCTACAGGAGAGAAATAAGCGAAGTTCCATCTAACATATTCTCAAATGTGATTTATTCTAGACTGGCTCAAGAGATTCAAGCTAGAAGAATTCAAGTACTATTATCGATGGAGGAAGGGTGAATCATCAAAATTTGCACCAAGTCTTGCTCAGCAAGCTAGGCTTTCCCTTCTAGCTCCTACATCGCCACTCACATGGACTACTAGTTATCCACCATAAAAGAAAAAGATCTTGGTTTATAGTGAAGAGACTTCTTCCTTTTTCAAAACATTAGCTCAATCTACTCCACCTTTTAATTCAATGGCCGCAGGTCCATGGGGAAATGCTTTTGGTCCTCTTGGCCTTACTCCACTCGTACACACTCTTCCTCCAGGCTCTCGTAAGAACTTTCCCAAGTTCTATGGAGATGGAAAGCAACATCCCGATGAGCATACTAAGGCTTTTTATATTACATGTGGCGTTCTCGGGGTAGAGCATGAAGATGTTTCGGTAAGGCTATTTGTGGAAACTTTGCAGGGCATTGCTACCGATTGGTTTTTCCATCTTACTACTGGCTCTATCACAAGTTGGGATTCTCTTCAAACCAAGTTTGAAGAACGTTTCAAGCCTGCTAAAGATGAGCATGCTTTGCTTGCTCAATTGACTCAGATGAAGAAAGACGCGCAGGTAGGAATGCGTGAGTTCATTGGTAAATTCAATAAGTTGGCAAATAGAACTCCTACTACTTCACGGCCTACTCCTAAAAATATAAAATGTTTCTTCATCAATACACAGTTGCCGGAAGTAAGTTTTCTTTTGAGACAATCAGTTCCTATAAATTTATGTAATGCTCAAACTCTGGCAATAGAGATTGAAGATGATCTTATCATGGCTGGAAAGATCCGCAAAGATAAGACAAGAGGGAGTTTTTCAAATGGAAATTCCTACAATGATGCGTCTACTTCAAGTAGTATAGATCCAATGGTTCAAAAATTAGCAAATGAAGTGCTAGCACTGAAGAAGCAAATCTCTCAAGGGTCATTCGCTGCCCCGTATAAAGACGTTCCAAGGAGAACATTTCCTATTGCTGCTCATAATTATGTAGCAAAGAATCAGGAAAAGCTTCCTCCTCCTCTAGAGAGGCTTGCTCTTGAAGCCCCGCTAGGCAGGACAGCCACGAGGTATTATGAAAATGATCAACCTGGTGTAACATCAAATGATTATCAAGCGGAGGAGAATGTAGCTCAATATGTTGAAGATGAAGAAGCAGCTGGCGACTCTAATATTGGGTACGTACATTATGATGGTAACAATCCAGAGGAAGATTTTGCTCATGCCTATGCAGTTATGACATGATCTCAAACAAAGATGGCACAACAAAAGGAAGAAGAAGATAAGTCAAACCGAGGTACTCAGGTGCCTGTTACTATTGCCAAAAGAGGTAATCCTCTTCCTATTCCTCCTAAAAATAGCCAAGCAAGTTTTGCTCCTCAGTCAGTATCTACTAATGTACCGAAACCTAGTGTGTCTAATCCTAAGAATCAAACATACATTTCCCTTACATCCTTGGCAAGTTCTTTCCAAGCTTTTGATATTATAGACCATGCCAAAAAGACTAAGATCCAGATGTCTGAAGTAGAATATTTACAAGCATACCCAAATCAGATGGAAAGGCTTAATAACTTTGTTAAAGAATCTCAACCCGCACAAATTTATGTTGCTGTCCCAAATTCAAAGAATCTTCCAAACAACTTGGTAACGATTCCTTCATCCATTCCAGGAAAAATAGAACCTTTCTATATTTCCCTATTGATTAATGGTTACAAGTTAAGCAATTGCATCATTGATTCTAGGGCGTCAGATAATGTTATGCCTGCCAAAGTTGCTAATGCATTAGGTTTAACTTTGACAAAATCTTTTGGTCATTAATATTCCATGGAGAATAAACAAGTGCCACTTAAAGGTCAAATCAAGGATGCTCAGTTTGCGTTCTCTTCCTTTCCTGAAAAGAAGATCAAGATGACTGTCCTTGTTGCAGATGTTCCTTCTTCCTATGGTATGCTCCTGGGTCAAAATTTATGTAAGGACGTAGGAGAACTGAGCATGGATATGTTTGAAGCACGAATTCCTGTTAAGGGAGTTATGCAGAAACTACTTCCAAAAAGGGAAACCAAGTACACAGTGGTGAAATCAGATGACTCATGTTCTTAGATTCTTTTTGAATCAGCTGGCATGGGAAACTATTATCTTCATAGCTCTGAAATCTCAGAATTCACTGAAGATTATCAATCTAAAGCATCAACTTCTCTATTGAATGAAGATAAATTTGTAGATGCTGAAGAAGAGTCAATTTTAGATGAAGTACCTGCATCACCAGGGGATCCAAAAAATTCTTTTACAATGGTTGAAAAAGCTATGTCCTCAAGCTCGGCTAATGATGATCCAACTACCTTTCAGTTCCCTGATACAATCAATTCTAATGAAGTATGGATACTTGAGTTTGATGGCAGTTGCGCAGCAACCAGTTCAGGAGCAGGAGTTGTGTTAATTTCTCATCAAGGGGAGAAGTTTTCATACTTATACAAGTTGCAGTTTAACAACACCAACAATATCGTTGAATATGAGGCATTGCTTCTAGGAATTGATGCCACACAAAATAGAGGGATTAAGAATTTACACACCAAAGGTGATGCTGAGCTTGTGGTGTGTCAAGTAAGAAATCAGTACCAAACTAAGAATGAGTGACTCAAGAACTATAGAAACTTGGTGTGGGACTATATAGGGTTGTTTGATGCTTTCAACATCTCTGCAATTCCCAGAGAAATAAATGATAAAGCTGATTTGCTTGCAGTTTCAACAACTTTCTTAGTACCACATGAAGAATTCAAGCAGGATAGGTATACTATTCAATTAGTATATCGTCCCAGTGTTCCTGATAATTATGATCATTGGAAAGTATTCAATGATGATCAACAAATCATCCACTTCTTGGAAATGAAGGACAATTTTGATGAATTGTTTTTCGAAGGAAGTAGTTCTCCTTCTCGGGAGGATACATCTGGAAAGAATCATGAAACTGGGGAAGAGGTCATTCAGTTAAAAGGAAATAAAATTCCTAAAGGACTAGTTTCCCTGGAAAGATTGTTTGATAAGCATGATCGCTATGTTAAAAATCAACAAGAAGCCGGATCAAGTTCCGTCATGGAATATGAAAGGTATAACTTGAATACAGAGGCTGATCCTAAATTTGTCAATATTGGCAAATGTTGTACACCAGAGGAAAGAAATCAGTTCATCCTTCTTTTGACTGAATACATTGATGTATTGGCATACTCGTATGATGACCTGGAGTCTTTCCAGCCCAAGGTAGTAGAGCATGATATTCCCTTGAAGACTGGATTTGCTCCTTTCAGGCAGAAGCAACGGCAGTATAATCCCAAAATCTCAGGAACCATCTTATCTAAAATTTAGAAGATGATCGACGCAAGGATTATCTTCCCAATACAACACTGAACCTGGGTGGCTAATATTGTTCCAGTTCGTAAGAAGAATGGCGAGATCCACATTTGTGTGGATTTCTGTAATTTGAATCAAGCATCCTTGAAGGACAATTATTCATTGTCGATAATGGATCATGTGTTGCAAACCATAACCAGATCTCAAATGTTGTCTATGCTTGATGGATTTTCAGGCTATAACCAGATTGAGGTAAGAGAAGATGACCAGTATAAAAAAACATTTACCACACCTTGGGGTACTTTCGCTTATAATTGAATGCCTTTCAGATTGATAAACGCTGGTGCAACATTTCAACGCACTATGGATCTAGCTTTTTGAGATATCATAGACAAGTTTATCATGGTATACCTTGATGACTTGATAATATTTTCAAAACAACATTCAGATCATTTGATTCATCTTCGGCAGGTGCTTGAAAGATGTCGAAGGCATGGGATTTCTCTCAATCCAAAGAAGTCTATCTTTGGGGTTACTTAAGGTAAGCTCTTGGGACACATTGTGTCTAAAGAAGGCATTAAAATTGACCCAGAGCGGGTCAAATCAATTCAAAATCTTACCTTACCTACTAGTAAGACTGCAGTTCATTCTTTCTTTGGGAAGGTGAATTTCTTGAGGTGATTTGTTCCTGACTTTTCTGAAAGGACTCATCATATTTCTAATATGATGAAAGGAACGACAGTTTTCTGGTGGAGTCCAGAAGGGAAAGCCTCTTTCAAAGAGATTAAAGAAGCAATTGCACATGCACCAGTGTTAGTCTACCCAGACTACACTAAAGATTTTATCCTGTATAGTTATGCTTCTGAGCATACTATGTCGACAATTCTTGTATAGAAAAATAAAGAGCATATTGAGTCTCCTATTGCATTCATGAGTTGTCCACTAAAATCACATGAGTTGAAGTATTCTTTAATGGAGAAGAATGCTTATGCAATTGTGAAAGCCGTAAAATCTTTTAGATTTTATATCTTAAACTCTCATGTGATTGTCCTCGTTCCAGATACCATAGTGAAGTCCATTTTGGCTCAACAAGAATTTGGGACAAAGAGGGGAAACTGGATTGCTAAGATCCAGGAATATGAAATTGAGATTCATCCTACTAAGCTGGTCCATGGTAAGGGTTTGTGTCAACTAATGGCAGAGAATGAACCAGATAAAGAAGAACTTCCTGAGGCTTTGCCTAAAGTGTTGTTTGTTAGTACAATTGATGAGTGGTATTTAGATATCGCTTATTTTCTCACTTATGGTGAATGTCCTGTGCATCTTACTTACAAGGAAAGAAGAAATTTGAAACTCTGAGGGACACATTTTGTCTTATGGGATAGTGGTTTATACAAGCATTCACTTGATGGAAATTTTCTATGTTGTGTTGATAAAGCACAACAGATCCGTTTGTTGGAGTCATTCCATGACATGGCATGCAGTGGGCATTTCTTGGCACCAGTGACCGCTCATAAAATTGTGCGAGCCAGGTATTACTGGCCAACTTTGTTTCAAGATGCATATAGTTGGGTGCGTAAGTGTGACCATTGTCAACAGTTTATTGGTAAGCAGAAACTCTCAGCTTTACCATTAAAGCCTGTTGTGATTGAGGAACATTTCCAGCAATGGGGACTTGATTTCATCGGCTCCATTAACCCAACATCCAATGCTGAACATACTTACGTCCTCAGTGCAACTGATTATTTCACCAAATGGGTAGAAGCCATCCCAGTGAAGAATGAGACATCAACAGTGGTGTGTGCATTTTTGAAGGAGAATATCATTCCTCGCTTCGGCGTGCCAAACGAAATTATAACAGATAATGCTGCAACCTTTTCATCTGCAGAGCTTACCCAATTTTGTTTTGAGCATGGTATTACTCTTGCTCATTCATCTGACTATTATCCTCAGGGAAATGGTCAGGCCAAATCAAGCAATAAGAATTTGGTTACCATTATTCGCAAGTTAGTGGATGATAACCAACGTTCGTGGCACAAGGTTTTGTTTGACGCCTTGTGGGCAGACAAAATTATACCAAAAATAGCGATTGGAATGTCACCATTTTAGCTTCTTTATGGTATAAATGCAGAGATACCCATAACTATTTAGCTTCACGCTCTTAAGTTGGCTAAGGCTAGAGAAGATAGTACTTTTCAAGACTCCTTGGAAAAGCGGATAATGTTCTTGCATCATTTGGAGGAACAAAGAACTCAGGTAGTTGATCGACTTGTAGCACATCAGCAACAAGTGAAAGTAATTTTTGATCAAAAGGCTAAGCAGCGGGAGTTTAAGGTTGGGGACCGTGTCCTACTCTGGGACAAAAGTCAGGAACCAAAGGGAATGCATGGAAAGTTTCATACTCTTTGGAGAGGACCATTCACTATTTATCAAGTCACTGGAGAGAACACATTTATCCTGGCATATCGTGATGGTACTCCATTCACACTTCCATATACTGCCCAGCATTTGAAGCATTACTTTGAGTAATGGCGAGATAAGTATCAATGTAAATAATGTCCAAGTGTTTTCATTTTTTTTAGTTTTTAGGTTTTGAGTCTTTTTCTTTTTGTCACCTGACTTTATAGCCCAATGGAGTAGATAAAGGCACTTAGAGGTCTGGATTCTACACTCCTCATTGTTTTGAAAAACAAATGAGGAATGTTCCCTAATTAGAGCCAGCTGTTGTCCCTAATTTTGCATTCCCCAAAATTGGGCAACCCTACGCATTTCCTAGTCAGGTTGATATGCATTTTTCTCTAAGCGTGTCGATGTTACGACAAGAGTATTTTTCAATGGAATCAATCATCCCTTGATTTCTGGTTGTTCTATCTTCTAACTAAACATCAAGTCCTTTTCTTTTTCTATTTTTCTCTTTTCACTTTGTTTTGTGTCTTGTTTTTATTTCTAGTTTAGTTGGCGTCCTTGTGTTTTAGTTGCTTTGCGAGCAGTTTTCCGTGTCCTTCCAAGGTCAGTAGAGAAATGGTCTTTTCTAGTCGACCACCTAAAGTGTAAGCTTATTTTGTACGAGTGATAGATTAAATTCTATCTTAAAATTTTGCGCCACTCTGCGAAGTTTTGCTTAGAAATTTTAATGATAGCATGATTTTGAATTGAATCTGCATATCAAATCGTTAAAATTCTGAGACGCATACGAATATTTTAAGTTCTTTAGCGTTTAAAATAAATTCTAAAAACAATTATTGCATATGCATATATTGTTTAAATAAATTTATTTTAAAACGACACAGATAAAGTTGAGATTTATTAAAGATCACCTGATTAGTAAATCTCGTAATCCATTGATTATTATTATTTAATAAAAAATGACTTATAATTATTATTATTTAAATAATAATAATAATAATGGTAATATCAAATATTAAAATAGCTAATTATGATCTTTATTTGTAATTAGTTATATTATAATATTGTGTTTTTAAATAATAAACATACCTTATTGATAAGGTAGGAGGCGCCTATATAATAAAATAGCATATGTTATAATGCCTCACTTAACTCTTGTCTTTCATATAAAATATGTTATATCGCTCCATTAAGCTTGAGAGAGGTAAAGGAGATGTATAAGGCATATGCTATTTCATTTATTAAAAAGTGTTTTGTCTTATCCCCTGCGCTGGCCGATACTAAACAACATGTCGATTACATAAGACTATTGCATATAATATATATGCTATTCGGTTGTTGAAGCCCATGGCCGAGATAACTAATAGTTATCGGGCTTGCATGATTTATGTTATTAAACGCATATGGCTTTAACCGCCGGTTACATATTATATATCATTGGCATATCGCATCTTGCATAGCGTCGAAATACATATGCTTCTTGATTGTTAAAAACCTGCGGTGAACATAGCTGTGAGTTCTCAGGCTTGCATAAACATCTACCTCTTATGCATATATTAAAACCGCCATTTACATATTACATATCACGGTAATGAAATTGCATATCGATGTTTTAAAACATATGCCGCGGTCTTGATAACTAATAGTTATCAGGCTTGCATGATTTAATAAATCATCGCATATGTTATACATTATTTGCACAAACAAGGAGGTGCTGATAACTATTAAATGTTGGTTTCACTCAAAACGTATAATATGTGTGTTTTTAATTAGCATTTGAAACATGCGGTGATCTGTGTTAAGTTGTGATATCATTTAAACTTATCATTCCATGAAAGCTGCGGTATTAAAATTGCATATGCATTGAAATACATATGCTAATGTATATGTAATTTTATTTAAAAAGAAAACTACAGAGAGCTGTGAGTTATCGGTTATATTTAGACTATTGTTCACCATCCATAGACATAACTTGTTCCTCCACAGCACACCACAGTTAGTTAATGAGCAGCTTTTAAAGGCTTTTTATGTGGAGAACTGACTGTGGTGTCTTTGTAAAGCCTTGGACTTCTTCTTTTCCAAGGAAATGGTCTTTTAAACTGTAGTTGGATGAATGATTTTTCCCTCTCAATAGCAATTTCGAAATTCTTCCTTTGATGAAGTCTTGTTTCTCTACAAGAGGTGGAAGGCATGCCATGATCATAGGCCATGTTCTTGAAGAGTTCCTCATGTTTTCTTGCTGTTTGCATGCTATTTTTGTTGCATGATGAACATTTGTCCTTCCCTAAGCCAAGACCAACCATG
>MU224692.1:3822638-3837583 GCA_018584345.1 Thuja plicata
CTCCTCTCCTTCAGACTCTTCATCAGCACCTTTCCTCAACTTACCTTTCAATTTCTCTAACTCCCTTTTCATATTCCTATTCTCTTCCCTTGCTGCTCTACTTTCCGCCATTTGCTCTTTCACCAACCTGGCCAAATCAACATTTGTGATCCTCAGAGGGATCTCCCTTTCTCCTTCTTCCCCTTCAGACATGATGTCTTATCTGCACTCCACAAGATCCAAACCGCTCTGATACCACCTGATGCAGAGTGCAACAGTGGAAGGTTTGTCTTCTTAGTCCTTTGGGGTCCAACTGCTCAAATTGCTAATGCTTTCAATCAGACTTTCAAGAACTACCTTACCACCTTTCTCTGATGGTGATACACCTCCAACAATCCTTAGGACCAATCACTAAGTCCTAAAACACACTTCTTTCAACTTTTCACTAAGTTTCCTAGTCACTTCCCAAAACAGTGCTACAAGGCCAAATTTGACAAAATTGGGATTTCTAACTCAACCCCACACACAAAAACCACTCTAATGATTTATTTTGAAGGTGTTTAACAATCCAAACATTATCCCACAAGACCAACTCCTCATCTACTCCAGCACTCCAAGAATCCCCCAAGGTACACAGACCTAATAGGGCCCTAATAGGCTTGGTTTACAAAGGAAGACCAATGAAATGGGTGCATAGATGAAAAGGAAGGCTTTGGACCTGTTCAATGTTGTCTGGGAACACCTAATCCACCTTTGGATTTTTCAATTTGTGCATATCTAACACTGGATACTCAAAGTCCTATAATTCAGGGCCAAATACATCTAAATATTTGACCTAGGGCTTGCAAGCATAAATCACTCCCTTTACCTCCTATCCTATAGCTTCTAAATTATTAAATTACATCCCTAGGGATTTAATTTTCATTGGGTTTTGTGCAAAATGGATGGTATAGTCGCGAGCTATAACTCCATTTGCCAAAAACCCTGCCGGAACTAGGTTTTCCTGGATAGTAGGAGTAAAAATGCGATAACTTTGTCTACAGACCTCCAAAACACTTCAAACCAAATGTATTCGAAAGTTAGTTCAACAGAGAATCTTACCCTAACATTAAACTGTCGCTTCCAATCCGTACATCACATGCAGAATTGAAACAATAGTGTTTTTAAGGCAAAAATAGTGAATTTTATTGATTTTGAATAAATCCGGTTACATCTATCAACCTGGTCTTTTGGGAAGGTTGATTAATACTTATAGACTTGTGTTTCACTGATCAACTATCTGAGAATCAGTTGCAATCGGTTGAAACTTACATATTATAACTTTTAAGCACTTTTAGAGAAGTTGCTTAGCAACTTTGAAAAGTTGCTTAGCAACTTTTTGTTATTTTTACTAATATTGTATATAAAGAAGTCCTAAGGACTCTAGACTATCCTAGGACCTTATTTAAGGTATAAAAACCTATTCCTAACTATATTCCTAATCAAAATGTCCATAGGTTCTAAGGACTCAAGGTTTATAGAATCACCAATGAGCCTTAGGCCTTTACAAATGAACTAATATCAACTTAATAACTACATAATAACCTAAATGATGATGATCCCCATCATGATTCATTAAGTGGAGATGAGTATGAATATGGTGCCAT
This sequence comes from Thuja plicata, assembly GCA_018584345.1. NCBI lineage: Eukaryota > Viridiplantae > Streptophyta > Pinopsida > Cupressales > Cupressaceae > Thuja > Thuja plicata. The sequence continues at coordinate 3,824,264 of MU224692.1, forward strand.
GTTCATGTAATGCCCTGACTGAGATAGTCTTGAATCAGTGATGTGTTGGTAGTGAGGGCTCTGCACCAGTTTGGAAAGGGAGAAAATAAACATAATGAAAAGGAGTTTATATAAGTCACCAAGTTTTGAAAATTCTAAATTTTATTGGACAACAACTAGTCTTTGCACAATCTTCAAGCAATGATCGTGCAATCTTCTATGGACAAAATGCAAAAGATAAACCTTGTATTATTTGACCACTAATGTGCATATAGATATACCAAGAGTTCCATTCAAAACCATTCTAACTATTTGAAAAAAAAATTTATATCACAAAGCAACACCAAGAGATTTACATACCGTGAACTTATAGCGAAGGCTGACAGTTTGGAATAAATCGGTAGAATGCAAGGTGAATGAGAGTCGGATCCCTAATTTCCAGAGAGAATGAGTGCAATGACAGATCCAGAACATCTCACACTATATTCTTTTGCATTGCCATCGTGTCTTAGGGTAAGGACATTGGACTGGTGTATTATATTAAAAACCTATAATGTTTTATAATGATTTCAAATGCGATCTCCAGCTGCATCAAATCACAATACCCCAAATCAAGAACCAATGAACCAAGAATAAAGTTATCCCTCATTGCATCAATAATAAATAATAACCCTAATCTGCAGAGGAATTAAAAATAACTATCTAAAATTGCAGAGAAATAACTTGAAATACCCAATGCAAAAATAAATTGACAAAATAGCTTACCAAAAAAAGCACAATCAAGCTCCTCCCGGGTAATCAAGCACAATTAAGCTCCTCCTGCCCGCGAACGCTTCGCATACACTAAAAAATGAGTTTCAGTTTTCACTTTTTTTTTTGTTTATAATGCACATTTGTCGAATAATCGACCTTTTCTTCAAACTTAAGAAATTTCGACCAAATCGTATTCATAAACAAAAAAAAAAAGAATCTAAAAAGCAAAAAAAAAGCCTTGGTCAAAATAAAAGGTCAAAAATTGACCTTAAATGTATTAGTGATCTTGCCATCGTACACTTGTGTTCTAGGACATATTTACTTGATTTTGTTCAAGTGGAAGAGGTTTGGATGTTGATTTGAGAGATTTATGATGGATCTATCATAGATTTCTATTTTGGTTGTTCAGACTGAAACAATATTTGAGTATTTGGATCAGTGTGGATTAGTTATGCAATATTCTTGGTTGCTAACCTAGTGGTGAGTTCAAGACATGGATGTGTGTCCTCAACCTTAGTGGTTCATGATTTGGATTCTAGCAAGCTAATTTACGTTTATGACAGTGGTATTTTATTAGTGTTCCTGATGAATAAATTAGAGAAGTTAATGAATTCTATGACAGAGATGTTTCTGTTGATGTATTGGTTCTTCAAATTTCTTGTTGATGTTTCTTTATCATGTCTTATTCCTGTCGATGGATCGCATTGGATTATGTGATCAGATTCTATGAATTTCATGTGGCGTGTTGATGTTCTTATGAGTTCTTGTTCGAATTAATGATGTAACATGTTGAAAAGGTTTGTGGCATGATCTATGGATCTGGAGCATGTTTAAGATATTGTTATAGATCATTTCTATGTCTTAGCTGACATTCAATAGATCACATTGAGTATTGAGATGTAATGAATTAATGTTTTGTAATTAGGTCTCTGACCAACCTAGTTGAGATAAATTGATGTAATGTGTCTATATATGTAATCATTTATAATTGTGAAAGCATGAGTAGAGAGAGAGAGAGAGAGAGAGAGAGAGAGAGAGAGATGCTGAAGAGAAGAGGTATGAGTTGATTCTGCAATTGAGGAAGATATTTATTATACTTTGCTGGAACTATTTTGTCATATTAGAGATTTTGTTTGTCATTTCATGAGCTTGGACAATATGTCCTCTATGATTTGAGATCAGAGATCATTGTAAGACAATGATCCTTCCTTGAAATTGAGATCCTTGTTGTATTTTAGAAATGTTCTCTAGGAAATATGCCTGAATGCATGTGCATTCCCCATTGTAATACTCCTAACAAGGTACAATGCTTTTAATTGAGCACGTTCATCTTGTGGGTTCCACCCCCACCATGTTTTTTTCCCCTGACAAGGTTTCCACATCAATCTTGGTGTTATGTGTTGGTTACCGGGTTATGATCTTGATTTCATGATTATCATTTAGATCTGAGTTTAAATTTTTTAAGTTGATTTAAGTTTGATGATATTGTGGTACAATTGATTCACCCCCTCTCTTAGTTGTGTGTGCTCCTTAAGGCCTAACAAATTCTTCCTTACACTCTTGTTCATCTTCTTTGAGATTTTGAATTTTTAGCTCTCTATGAATGGGGTCTCCTCCTATGATTGAAATTCCTCCTCAAACACTTCTGAGTTTACAATTTTTGAAAATGTCCTTAATTCTTTCTCAACCTCAATAGGTTTTGTTTTGGAAAGGTTTTAGCAATAAAATCGGCACACATATTAACAACACTTGGAGATAAGTATCGATAGTTTAAAAGAAGAATTAATGATATGACCATATTATTGTAGAGTCATTCAAATACTTGATCACTTCAAAAGATCTCAAAATACTCTTGGGGATTTAAAAGACATATTACTAAAATAAAGCATGCACAAAAAAGTTTGTATAAGAATCATTTTATAACAATACCCCTCCTCCCAACTAAAATTAGCAAGTGTCCTCATGTGTGGAAGGAAGGAATAGTATTTAAGATACATATTAATTCATTGCTCAATGATGCTTAAAATTAAATCTTGATATGAATACAATCCATTATGACTGAAAAATGTGAATCAAATTTGAGATGGTTATGTGTGTGGGTGATTTGTGTACATGTTGATTAGATTAGACTAGCTACAGTAGAATTAGATTTGATGACATGCACATGCGAACAAGGTGGCACATACCATTTTCAATTTTTCTTCTCATTATGAGATGACGTGGAGTGTTTGAGGTGGAGAGAACTGAAAATTAACTAGTTGGAACTCCCATGATATAAGTGTGATAGGGCCACTATGATTTTTTCAGTCACCATAATACCACATTTGGGCAGAATTCATTGCCATACCTGTCGGAGTTGACATGGCCAAGTCACAACCAAACTTGAACCCAAAAATTCTAGTAAATTGCTACAAGAATAGGTTCCTCTAGTTGTGATGATTTAAATCCTCTATTAGAATGAAGCTTTATTTAAAATAGGAATGTTTTCCAAAACATGGAATCTTATTATACTATATATATAAAGTATTATTATGTGAAAATACTTGTAGTGAATGCCTTAGGCTGTATGGATGTAGGAGATTCTTGAAATTCATCTTATTGAACCTTCTTAATAAAATATTATTTTGCCAATGGTTTTTTGTGCAAACATAAGAAATGACCATTGACGGGTAAGGAGAGCCTTATTGGATCAATGGTATATAGGCATACAAAACCATTTCAGAAGACCTATGTGATTTCATATGGTTCAAGCTATTGTGTTTAGAATTTCCCTTGGTGGTATTAATGGCTAGAATCATGTAGAATTTCCCAATCACTAGCTACAAAGTGTTTGGTGTCTATGTACCTATCATGCCACTTCATTCACTAGGACGATATAACCTCAATGTGATGATGTTTTTCTCTTCACATTTCATCCAAGCTTGAAATTTGTAAACCTTGTAGTTATCTTCCATGTGATTCTATAGGACTGTACAACTTCATGTAACCTAGATTCCTAATACTTCTTATGTAAAGATAGTTTTTAGTAAGAATGGATTCTATCTCTCTAATGGTTACCTCCACTTTCCCATTTTCCTGAGGATGGTATGGAGTAAACTTCCTATGTTATAATTGATATTCATTCATTAGTGCTTTAATGAGAGTTGAGGTAAATTAGGGCCCTTTATCTAATATTATATCTCTAGGGACTACATACCTTGTGAAAATATCTTGAAAGATGTACTGTTCCACCTTATTATCACTTTCATGTTTCATTTCTCGAACCTCTACCCACTTTTTCAGATAATAAGTACAAACCAAGATATACTCTTTGTTATTAGATGGTCAGTTTATGGGTCCTATGAAATCTATTCCTTGTTTGTCCAAGGGAAATAGGAATTATTGATGGTGCAATGGAATATCATATAATTTGATTGGTCTTACCATTCTTTGACATATGTCACATTTCCCAATGTACTTCATTGAATCCTTATGTAAAGATGGCCAATAATCACCCGTATCCAACACTTTTATGGCTATCCTATTTGTTGCAAAATATCCCCCATAATTTTAATCATGATATGCAAGTAGAATATCATAGATCTCATCTTCATTAATGCCTCTCCTTATGAAATTATCAGGTCTAGTGTAAAATAGGTAGCTCAATATCCAAGAACATGGACAACCCTTTTCTACTAATTGGTGTTTCTCTTTGGGAGATAAATGAGTTGGGGTTCTACCTGATGCTATGTAATTTGTAATAAATACATACCATGGAATATGTGTTTCTAGTGCAAAAATATGTTCATTTAGAAAGGAGTTGTAATGTTGGAAATAAAGTTCACTAGTCTATGCCTCCAAACTAGGAATTTCAGGCTTATTTCTCAATTACATTACAAGGAGAATGATCCACTTGGCTCAAGATTATTTGAGTACAAAATGGATTTGGTGGTACTTTATTTAGAGTTAAAAATTATTATGTAATTGTGAAAGAGGAATGCAAGAACTAGGTCAAAGTATGAAAAATGACGACTTTCATCATATATAGTAGAACAAAAACTAGGAATGTTGATTTTGGTTGAAGATCAAGAAAGCAAAGATATAAAAAAACCAATGATTAAAATTCAGAGAAGAATCAAAGAGACACAATCCCACAAATGAATCTAGTCCCTCTCTTTTTAGATCTATGAAATGTTGTTATGTAGCTCTTTTGAAACTTGATCTATTCCTAAACCCCACGTGTTTTCCACTTGTCACTTGCACACAAAAAAAGTATATTTTGTTAGATTGATGGTGGGTTGCCTATGTCAAACCTCAATTTAGGAACCAACATTGAAATTGAGATAGATTGAAATGGTATTGAAAGTATGTTGTTAGGTAGCATAGACTATATTTGAAAAAGCAAAATTTTATAACTTTATAGGCCTTCTTTGTGTCAAAATACTCATGAAGATGTTAATGTTGACTTTGTAGAGTTGACATTAGGAATGATTTGTCATGGATGCCATCATGAATTTTATAGATATTACAATTATTGCTCTTTTATGCCTTGGATTCTTGATCACTTGTTCTTGAGGACTTGAGTGTTTGAACTTGAAATTGAATTACCTACTTGATGGATGATGTGTAAGAGTGGAAAAATGAGGGGGGTAACTTTATTTTATACCTCTCCCAAGCATTTTGAGGTTTGAATTTTAGAGTAAGCTAACACGGGATTGAATTTACCACTACTACAAGATAACAGTTACACAATTCCAATTTGGGCCTCATTTGCAGGAACTTGGTTGCCCTAGGTGACCTAGTCCTAGGACACATTCGCTCTAAACGATTAGGTCGTCCCAATAAAGGCCAAAATTGGGACCAGAGGCCCAAAATATAAAGAAGAAGCCATATTTTTTTATGAAAATGAGTTGGATCAAGCATGATCAAGAACAAGAGGCTAGGAGCACTAAAATGGGGCCTAGGCGAGCAATAAATTGTAGGAGGATACAATTTATGATGCTACATTTATCCCCCACTTTAGCGGGAGTATGAACCTACATTCATACTCTTAGTAAAGTAGAACATAGCATTGGAATTTTTTTGCCAATTTATTAAAGAGATAAGGAAATATCAAGCCCCCAAGTGACTTGGGACCTTATCAATCTAATAATAAGATAAAAAGAGCAACACACAAAAGGAAATAGAGACTATAGAAATGCATATGTTGGCCTAGTAAGGTTAAGCTCACTATTAGTCATTTAAAGAGATCAAGCAAAGGATAAATGAAATAGTCAAACAAGTTATGTTATGCTATTCAATTCACCCTAAAAAACTAGTGCAAATTATAATGAATAAAAGCATTATATGCAAGGAAATTCGCCAAGAGAAGATTACACAACAAAAGAAATTGTTTGTTGAGTAACCTGGACAAAAATTGTTATGGTGTCTGCATAAAGTGTAACAAGATTACATGACATAATAAGCCGGCCAAAATAACCGTGGACAAAATAACCTGGCCACAATAACCTGAGGACAAAATAACCTAGGGTCATAATAACCCAATCCAAAATAACCCATGGACAAAATAACCCTATGTTGCCTCTTCTAGTTAGTCTTCCAATCCACGTGTCTTCAAATAATCTATTATGGATTGAAAAGTCTCCTCATGTTCTATATAGTAAGGAGATTGTAGAAGTGTTTCAAATGCATTGATTACATATATCTGAGGCACAAAAGCTAATGAAACAAGTTTTTTGATGAGAATAAGAATGTGGATCTTGTTTTGTTGGTCATAAGAATATAAATGAATGGAAATATTTCCCATATTTTATTGGGATATACATTGATGGTATAAACCATTTTTCAGATTCTTTTAGTAATTGCAAATTTTGTGTGGTGGTGAATATCAAAAAATGGTTCTCATCATTACTGTGAAAAATTAAAAAAAATGATTCTCATCATTACTGTGGTGGTGAATATTAAAAAATGATTCTCATCATTACTGTGGTGAATATTAAAAATGATTCTCATCATTACGATTCTCATATTTTCATAATAACTCTTATTTAGCTTATTCCCATGAATTTGTCTTTATTTCTATAATTATTTACAATTTTATAAGTTATTTAAGCACATGAAAGATGTTTTAAGGCTATTTTAGGGGTATATAATGGATATGTGGTCTAAAAATACCCTAAATATCCTCTATGGTGCCTCGCAATCCCTCTTTAGCATACTAACTTGATATAAAATGACCATGGGTTATTTTGACCATGGGTTATTTTGACCATGGGTAATTTTATCCATGGATTATTGTGACCCTGGGTTATTATGTCCTTGGGTTATTATGGCGGGGTTATTGTGTCTAGGGTAATTTTGGTTGGGTTATTATGTCTGGTTACCGTGTAACAAAGATCAAAGTGTATGCCCCCGCATTAAAGCAATTGTGTATGCCTTACCAAGAGCAATAAATTTAAGGTAGCATACATGTATCAAAAATTTAATTACGTTGCCACAATGACATGTCCCCAAGTAAGGACAAAATCAAGGGCAATAGAGAACATGACAAAAATAGATCACACAAGGGATCCACTAACTGGTTTCAATATGTGCATTTGATAACTAATGTATATCATGTATAATATTATTGAATTGACCTCATCCCCCAAAGATAGTGGACCTACGAACATAATGGAATAATAACACATAAGATGAGCAAGCAATAGTCTTTTTGAATCAACATGGTAGACACCAAAAATGTGACAGATCTCAACACTTTGCATTGTCCCTAAGTAGACAATACAAAGGCACATTTATGACCATTACACATGTAAGACATAGCATAGATATGACACGTCTAGAAGAATTGAGATACAAATATAAGAATTTCACGATAGGTTCAATCCTTTTATTACCTTACACTTATGGAGAAACAAGGGTCATCCAAAGAGATATTAACATAACAAAAATATAATATCAAACAACACATCAAAGGGGAAGCACATTATGTACAAGGAAATACAAAAAAAAATCTATTGCACAAACAAAGCTAGCCAAGCATATTGTTTGCCTCCAAATCTTGCTTAACATCACTCAAGGATGGTAGAAAGGATGCAAGAAGAGAGATATCAAGCACACTAAATGGAGCTAATGTGAGTTCCAAGCAAGGATCATGCTCTAATGACAAGTCACATTGTTTGTCACTCAGAGCTAGGATTAGTGCTTTGGAAAATATTGAAGAAAGTTTATGATCAATTTCAATCACCTCATACATATCATCACAATCATTGGAATCAATATTATTTGCATGAAAATTATTAGATTCATTATCATCCATATATTCATCTAAATTAATCATAATATGATCTTTAATGCGAAAATAGTAATTATCATTAGGAAATTTTATCTTCTTAAGTGTTTATTCATCCTTTAGGACAGTCAAAGGTTGGTCGAATGGGATCAAAGCATATTTGAGTGTCTTAGGGGAGAAATTTTTTGATAATAAAATTCATAGGCCTTGACATTGCATCTTCGGTGGCAGTCTTTGGCATTGGGATTTCTCTTGGTTTGACTTGACATTTGGTAAGCTTTGGGATCAATCAACATCAAATCCATTTCTTCCTTTATAGGAGGAGGAACATAATGAACCTTACTAGGTTGAGAGATGGAAGATGCTAAATGTTTTTAAGATATAGGAGTTGGGGTTGAAGTATATATAGGATGAATGAAATGTGTAGGAAGGATTCCAGGTCTAGGATGAGAAGGTGGAATATCCTTAGGTTCGCTAAATGTTGATATCATGCCATATTTGAATTTTTGATATGATAAGGACATAATGTGTTGTTAGTTTTGTAATGGTTGATGTGTTTGAGGCCAAAAGAAGATAAGGGTGAAGTTTCCATAATTCGCTAATAGCTTTTAAAGACTATGATTGATCACGATAATTTTACCATTATGAGGGAACTCCAAACACTTATGAATAATAGAAGGAATAAATTTCATTGATGGAAACCAAGTATGTCCTAGTCTCACTTGAAATTGATCAGAGGTAGGTATAATAGTAAAGGTGACATCCAAGCACTTCTTGCCAACTTGAATGGAAAGAGTAAAAGAACCTATTATAGGACAAGTAAAACCATCACGCACCTTAATCATCACATTAGTTTTTTCATGATTTTATTGATGAAATTATCTTGTAAAGAGACATTCTTGAATATTAACATTCATTGTACATACCAAATCAATAAGCACTCCTTGGGAGAGTTCTCTATTGACTCTGTAGTAATGTAGAGGGTTACATCAAGTGCCTTAATAGTTTCCTTAAAATCAAAGGTAATGTAAGGTTTGAGCTTAGGTTTAGGTTGCTCAATAAGGTTGACAACTTTTTTGGCAACTTCACATGTATTATCCAAGTTCATCATTGTAGAGTTGCTAGGCTCAACAATATTGGTAGAATGGGAAGGCAAAGGATTGGCGGTCTTCACAATTTTGATAGAATGGGAAGGTAAAGGATTGATGTAGATTTGCAAGTTTTAGTTAGGGGGTGTTACAAATTTATTTCCTTTATCATTAAAAACCTCAATTATGATATTAAAATCAATGAGGTCTTGGATAAGATGTTTCAACCTATAGCATTTTTTAGTGCATTTTTTACTATCATGAACAGTTTGATGGTAATATTGGAAAAAATTTAGGATCATAAGAAGTTGGTAATGATTTAGAAGGGTCAATAGGACATTGGAATTAATCAACTTAAGCATGATATTATGTAAAGAATCAGAAAAAAAACTAAAATTATTCATAGGTTTAAAGATTGATGACCAAGGAGTCACACCTAATGTTGTAGCTGCCACTTGTGTATCACCATGATTTGAAGAATTGTTATCTTGATGAATCTTTTGTTTGTATTTTTGAACTTCTGGAATGACTTTTGAGTGGCATCATTCTTATCAACTAAAGCCATTGATATGGATGATTCAAATTGGCTACCCTAAAGGTGATAATTATGAAGCGTTGCACACAATTGGGTAAAGGAAGTAAACTTAGAAATAGTAACTTGTCTTTAATTTCCTTTTAAAAATTAGAAATTAAATTTCTTTGAACATCAACATAAGGCACAAGATAAGCAATTTGAGCATGCAAATGTTTTATTTCTACCAATAAAATCAACCACTTTCTCTTTAATTCCTTGTTTGCAATGTATCAAACCAGTCAAAGTAATTTGAAGGCCACTATTATTTTTAAATTATTATATAAATACATTAGCCAATTTATTAAAATATTTAATAGAATAAGGAGGCAAAGAACAATACTATTTTAAATCCTTATCTCTAAATGTTCTAGAAAACAATTTAGTCTTAAGCTTGTGATCATTTGAGAAGTTAATAGACAAGGTTTGAAATATTTTAAAATGAATCAAGGGATCATATTTTTCATTTTCTTCAATTGAAGGATTTCCATGTATTGAGGGACATCGACATGAATAATGTCTTGGGAAGTGGGCTGGCAAGGTCACAAGTTGGAATGTTTAATTTGGATTGGGTTCTGGAAGCCAATTGTTGTTGCAAGGAAGATACACTTTGAGTTAGGTTACTAATGGTTGCTTTGGTGGATAAGTTGGTATTGGCCATGTTTGATTTTGCAGGAGGTAAAATATTGTCCGAAATGAATGAAGCATTGGAATATGTGTTGGTAGTCTAAATTTTTGCTCCTAAAGCATGAAGAGAAACTGGAAATCCTTCCATAGCCATTCTCCATAAAACTACACATAGCTCATCACCAAGCTTTTGTATTTGATGTCAGGGGTTTTCTTTTACAAATGGATAAGCTACTAAAGTTTTATTAAATAGGACCATCAATTTTTGGTGTAGGGGTACCAATTTAATTTTCAATTAATATCCTGGATAATCTCCATTTATGATTCCATCACTATCTTTGATACATCCGAGAGCCATTAGTATCCTAAATACACTTGTCATATGGCTTATTTATAGGATAAAATCCTCACCGGGGAAACATTATGCATGTTCCTCAGATATCAGCTTCCAGTATATCAGAGGAGATGGATCACCTTACACCAATCAAAAGGCTACAGAAGTGGGTGACCTGAATGTAAGAAGCCACCAGAAGAACTAAGTGGATCAATTCATTTGTTACCCTGATGGAAGTTTAAGAGTGATGACTAAGTTTTATCGGAAGGAGGCAAATAAATATATAGCAGAAGGTCATTGGAGGAACATTTCCTGACGGTGCATAAATCTTAAGTTAGTATTAATATATATGTTACTTCAAAATCTTCTTTGTGATATATCATCAGCATAAGTTTCACTGATGATTCACATCGGGGAAAAATGAGCATCGGAGGAAGAAATAAAGATTGAGCCAATCACACAAGTTACTATGTTGGTTCTTATTTAAGTCATATTGAAGAAACATTCCATTTGTTTCACCAGTGAAGAAATTAAAATATATGGACGGAGGTACATCAGTCATCACGAGAAAAGTCCCAGCGAAGTGGCTTGTTACAGTGATATCATCAAGAGATAAAGGAAGTTATGCCGACAAGAATGAACAAAGTAAACAATGAACATTAGAGAGGAAGATAAACGCTATACCGATCACAAAAGCTACCCCGATTGAATGAAAAGGATTCAAAAGGCACTTTAAATCAAAGAGACATATCAATAGTCTCAATGATATAGTAAATAACTCATAAAAATGGTGTCAATAAAGGAGATCATATTGACACGACATAGAAGATGATCTTAGCGATGAGAACAAATGTCATTCCAACATTTTAAAATTTTGAAAAGTCGATGCATTGATGACTGATGTATGAAATTAATTTCCCACGAGCAATTGATTTACAATTATTGATCGGACTAAATTTTACTAGAAATAATTCTTTTTGAACATGTATAATACAGAGAGAGGGGGACGAGGAGATTCTCAGATAGTGAAAGAGTCTCATACACAAATTATTCCCAAGGAATTTTGTTCTCTTCCGGTAGTTGTAAGAAATTTATGTGATAGAATCCAATTGTCCATATAACTGTAGAAATGGAAAACCCTAGCAGTTCAAAGGGAAAGAGACAAAGAGGGGAAGGAGTAAAAGTGGTAAAAATAGAAGATTGAAATAGAGAAAGTATAATAAATGTCTGGATCAGGGCCCATGAAATCTAGAAAGTTTGCACAAGGAAAACCAAATTCAAAGACAATTGAGGATAAGTATAAGGATTTGGGGGATGTTTGGACTAATATTAGAGGGTACAAATTGTTCATATTTAATTATGTCAAAAGGAATAACCATGAGTCAATTTGTAATCCCTGGAAGATCGATTTGGGAAAACTTGTAGTACCCAACATCTTTGTGAATGTGGACCTTGTCAAACTATTAATAAATCATTATAACCCAGATCGTAGGGCAATATGAAACCTGCAGGGGCAACCTTTTATACAAATTTCAAAGAATGCAATCAATGAAGTTTTCAACCTGGATGACCTACTTGATTATCTTATAGTACTTAAAGAATTGGAGGATGAGTAAACAAGGTTGGACACCATTTACAAAGAATGGAGATTATCATTGCAAAGGCCTAGACAAGATCAAAATCTGGTACCATTGAATAGTGAAGATGACCCTCCTTTTCATGTTGATTTGTTTTAACCTTACATAAGATACACCTACTGTTCAGTAGGCAAGTAGTTGGTGCTGAGGAACCAAATTTCATGTCAATTTCTCCTATGGCGATTGTTAAATATGTACAATGTCACAATTCTGAGCTATTTGATTATGATGAGTATCTTTTCAGGATGATATATAGGGTTAACTTCTATAAAAAAAAATGATCGATTTTATTTCTGTATCGTCTTAAAATGGAAGCACTTCCATGTTAAGATTGTTTAGACCTCCTTAGGGGGTATTTTGGGTCATAATCACGTTGCCCTTTGATTTATGCCCCTTCTCCATCTTTTGTGCCTGTTTAGGACCCTGATTGGGTCTCTCTGGGCACTGTTTTCCCCACTTGGCATATTTTCCAAGGGTCTTGACCCCCTGGGTCAAGGTCGACCTCAACCCTGACCTAGGTCAGGGTCAACCTCGACCTTGACCCAGGTCCCCCTTTTTCATTGGAAAGTGTACCGGGTGCAGGGGAAACTCAAAAGTTTATTTCCCACTTCTGGGTTGGTTGTTTCAGGTTTTGAAGATGTGACCCTTAAAAAGATATTTAATATAGGTCCACTTCTAGGGGTATGAGCCTAATGGGAATTTATTTCTCCTATGTCATCCTCTCTAGAAGTTTGTGCCCTAGACTTGTATATAAGGAAGCCTTCTCCTCTCATTTCCCATCCATGAATTTAATCGATCGAATCTATCTATCTACACATGAAGGATAATCATTTCAAGCTTTCAACTATTCAATAAAGGTTTTCAAGTCTTCTTCTCAAGCATTCAAGTTCTCCATTTAAGATCAAGGATCCAAGCATTCAAACCCTAGATCTAGCCATCATGGTGGTGTGATCTTCCTTCAAGATCCTTTGTGCATCCTCAAGATTCATTCATTCTTCCTTCAAGGTGGATTCCAAGCATATAATCATGGAGGTTTTGATTTACATTTATGGTTTTTAATG
>MU224692.1:3838444-3852054 GCA_018584345.1 Thuja plicata
GAGAAGGCGAGTCACTCCTAGTCTAATTATGGACTTTAATTTGGGATTTTAGGTTATAAATTTGCATTATGTTCACTTTGAAGAGTTACTTATGAAAACCATTTATAGGATGTATAATCATCCTTGTGATTACTCAATCTTTGATGAGATCAAAAGATTTTGATGAAAGAAAAGGTGTAGACCACAACCAGGGGGACTGGTATGTCCACAAGAATTTCACTATGATTAGGGTGTTTGGTTTTTAAGGAGCACCCTACAAATTACGTAAAACAATACCTAATAGAGTTGCCTATTTGGATATTGTTAGGAAAATGGACTATTCAAATTTCATGAATTTATCTTCATATAACAAACAATCATTTATGCCAGGTACATTATATTTTGGTGATTTACTATAGTTGCAACCAAAGCATATGATCTCCTTCATGACAAGATGACACATTACAACTTGAAAGACGCTAACCAAAGGAAGGGATATGACCTTGAGGGTTATATCATAAAGCAAGAAGAAAGCAAAACTTGGGTGGATATATTCATATCCCTACTCCTGCAGAAGATGTCATAAGAAATTTAGAGGATGAAGAGGGTGAGTTGGCTGTGGAAAATTACAATAGATATATTTAAAAAAAGATGAAGGAGATGTAATAAATCGAGTATCTATCATCTTTTGAGGAGCAATCTTCAAGTGAGGATAAAGGAAAACCATAAATTGAGCAAATTCCAAGAATGGTGATTGATGAATATGAGGATTTCCTTGACAAAGAAACAAAAGTAGCTGAGACATTAAATGTTGCTAGTCATTTAATGCTTTCATCTTATGATTCTTTTGTGTCTGATTATCATTTTGTTAAGTCTGATGATTTTTAAAAAATTCTATACAATTTTAAATGCAAGAAGTTGAGGGATTCAATCCCTAATGTTACACCTGAAAATGAACAAAAATTTCTAAATAGATTGAAGATGGACATTGATCAAGAAATTATACCATGAAAATAGAAAGAGGAAGAAAATTACTACAAAAAGTTGGAATCATGGTATTTCCTGGATGGGATTTGAGTGCAGCCTTGGTGTTTGATAACTTTGTATATTATAATGACAAAAGTTATAAGTTGAATGTGGAAGGGTGAAAGAGATTTACATAGGATCTAGGTACAATCCTAATGAGGCCATGCTGATATGGGCACTATATCCCCCCCACAAGAGACCTAAAATTATTGATGTAGAAAAGGAATTTGGACATATGATGAATTTAAAAGTGGGCGAAGTTGACCCAATAGTCACTATAGATATTGGTGTGAATATAGCCAAGCTTAATACAACTTTGGTACAATTGTCGGTAAAGGAAAGGGACACCTAAAAACTGAAAAATAAAATATTGTTGTTGGGAAATGCTTCTTTAATAGATAAGGTTATGATGATAACCCTCAGGGGAGATATAAAACTGAAGAATAAATATGAGGAATTAAAAAATGAGCATCAACAACTGTTGTTACAAATGAAAGATCCTAGATTTGAAACAATTTCCATATTACTTCACAAAAGGTTTTCTAATATGATGACACAACTTGATAAATTATGGGTCTCCCATTACAATAATTACATTACTATTGTGGAACATAGAAGATTAAGGAACATATTGCATACAAAATTACATTATGTTTGTATCAATAAATTTTTTGACATCAACTCCATTTCGCATGTTGAAGAGTTAATTGCCAAACACCTGAAGTATTCTGAAGACTTGGATTCAGAGTATGAGGGATTCAAGGGCACTGAAAAAATGAGATTTCCAACATTATGTACTAGGGATGGAACTCCAAAGGATCAGAAAATTTGGATGGAGGAGTGCAAAAGTATAATATATAATGCATTGGATGTTGTGAAGAGTGATGGGCCAACATTAGAGGAAAGCCACCAGCACATGGATAAAATGATAGAGATCAAATAAGAAGTAATGAATACTATCTATTATGCTAATACACATGTAAATCAAGAATAGATTGAGAATTTGTCACAGGTGCATTTGTGGCTAAATAGAGCCTAATTCCAACTTTGTTTTATTTTCTTTATGTTAATGTTCCAAAAGAAACTTCTAAGAGGCATGTCCCCCTATATTTTCATATATAAGATAATAAATATGCAATGTTTCAATCATCATATATCAGTTAATGAAAGACTTTCAACATTTTCTCTGCAATTTTGTATTGGGTCAACTTTCTTTTGAAATCAATTATTTATGATTTTCAATTCAGTAATTGAATGTTGCATTAAATTCTTGTATGAAGAAGTTGTTTATTGTTATTATAGTTTGAACATGAAGATAATTTGAAGATTTTTTTACCTTATGTGTCTTGTCTAATTGGTCTCTTCAAGTAGGAGTTAAACTCAATTGGACTAATTATGGTGATATATATATATATATATATATATATATATATATATATATATATATATATATTTTANATATATATATATATATATATATCTTGTACTGAGAGTCATGTAGTTGAGAGATTTATCTAAGTGATAAATTTAAAAAGTGTCGCATAAAGTTATATGTTAGGATCTTAAGAGAAGGTGACTCCATTGCCCAAGAAAGAGAAGGTACTGGACTTCAATACTAAATGCATTTTCAAAACATAACTATAGGTGAATATAGTTGCAGAAGAAGATAACACTAGGAGAATTATACAAGTAGAAGGATTAGAAGTATGATTAGAAGTAAAAGTAAAGCAGCGATAGAAGAACAAGTAGTAGAAGTAAGATAAATAGGATAATCAAAGGTAGAAGTAGAAGACAACATTAAGGATAAACTTATCTTTGAATTCTATGTCATTCAAAGATAAGAGGAACTAAATTCAAGTTATAAGGGGATCACATGTGCTTGAAGATAGGTGTACTCGCCTTGGTTTAGCAGAGGCAAATGTGCAGGATATAATCAACCCTTTCAAGGATTGAATCTTGTTCTTTGGCCAAGTCAAGTGTAGAGTTTCATCATAGTAATCAACATAACCTTACAATTATACAATCTATTGATTAGGGAACCGAATGAATGTGGAACATTATGGTAAATGGTTATAGGAGATGATTGGGAAATACATGGGAGACTCGTGAAAGGAGGTATAAAAGAAATTTAATTAATAGGGATTCCTCAAAGACTAGCATGTGTGGGATTTATGATATGCGGTATATAATTAAGCACATTAGGTAATGATGTTGGTATAGGAATAGAATTTTCAACATGGTTAGTGGGATTAGAGAAGTTAAGAGCTCTGGCACAACTTTTAATAGGCATGATATTATTGTTCATAATTTGAGATATGCCACACAACATGTCCACACCATATTCATCCCTTGGAATAATCCTACTCAATCCTTCAATCAAGGGGATTGCCTCACTATTTGATTATTCATGACCGATCCATTATTCAAGCTTTTCCAAGTCATTGACAAGCTTTCCTAATTGGTGAGGAGAAACTCATGTCCAGGAGAAATCATCATCATGAGAAGTATGAGAAGAATGGTTCTCTATAATGTTAGGTATTTTATGTATGGGCATGGAGTCCTCACCTAAATTCCCATGGAAAATACTAGTTGTCTTGGCCTCTACAACCTTATTATTTAAACTTAGGGAAGCCAGAAGCCTATAGATTCTTCTCATGGGGATATTAGTTGTAGGGCTTAAGGTCATAAAGCTCATCACAAAGCTAGTGATGAAATTGATGTCTAAATATTGTAAATCCTTAATAAATTGACCATTTAAACATTGCATAAAATGAAATATAATTGTACATTTGGATCTCTAAATGCTTAAGTTGAAACTAGGTATATAAATCAAAATTAAACATAAAAATTAGATCTGAAATAAAAAGCAAAAGATAATGCAACATATGTCAAGTTTTCCTAAAATTTAATGTTGATAAAGAAGACCTAATATGAATGCATGAAATGTAACCACATAAATGATATACAAATACGATTTAATTATGTGTATTTAAATTAAATCTAGACATGCAAATCCAAAACAAGATATAAGGAGTCAAGTTCACCAAAATGTGATGTTGGAAAATAGAGTTTGTTAATCTATGCATGAAAACTAGGAATCTTAGGCCTATTTCTAAATTGGCCAAGGAGAACGATCCACTTGTCTCAATATTATTTGGGCACAAAGTGGATTCAATGACCCTTCATTGGAGATGAATATGCTTATTTAATTACGAAATATGAATTTAAGAACCAGGGCAAAGTATGATAAAATGATGACTTTTAGCAAATACGACAGAATAATAAATAATTATGTAGATTTTGATGGAAGATCTAGAAAGTGAAAATAGATACGGACCTATGGTTGAAATTTGGAGAAGAAACAAAGGAACTTAGTTAAGTACATCAACCCAGTCCCGCCCTTTTCAAAACTGCAGAATGATGTTCTGTAGCTCTTCTGAAACTTGATTTGTATCTTAAACCATGTGTTTTCCACCTATCACCTACATCTATAAAATATATATTTGTCTGGGTTGATGAGGGTTTGCCTAGGTCAAACCCCGACTTAGGAATTAACCTTGAAATCAGAATAAATTGAAATTGAATTGAAAGTGTGTTGTTATGTAGTAGAGGATAGATCTAAAAAACAAAATTTTATACACTCATAGGTCTTCTTTTCATTTAAATTATCATGAAGGTGTTGATTCTTACTTTGCATAGCTGAATTTAAGAATGGTTGATAATGAAAAACATCATGAATGCTATACATCTGAAACTTACACCTTGTCTTCAATGCGTTGGATGCTTGATCACTTGCTCTTGAATACGTGAGTGCCTAAACTTGAAATTTAATTACTTTCTTAATGGATGATGTATGTGTATGTCAAACTCATGGGGAGAAACTTTCTTTTATATCTTCTCCCTATCATTTTGGGGTTTGAATTTCAAATCAAGCCAACATAGGATTAGATTTACCACTTTCGTAAGCTAATCGTTACATAGTTTAAATTTGGGCCCCAATTATGGGGACTGGGTGGCCGTGGATTAATGGATCCTCCAAAAATGTCCAAAATTAGGATGTTAATAAGAAGCAAAAATATTTACCAAAATGAGTTAAAATAAGTATGATAGAGCATAGGAGGCCATGAATGCAAAAATAAGGCCTAAATGAGTAGTAAATTGTATGTAGATACGATTTATGATGCTGCGAGAGTCATCTATGATAGTTTATTCCTCCCTTTCATGAGTTAATCTAGAAAGGAAATTTGCAACTACATTTTCCCTACCAGGTTTATATACTATTATGATATCAAATTCTTGTAGCAACAGTAACCATCTGACTAAATTACCACTAAAAACATGATTATTCATTAGATACCATATTGTTGCATGATTAATATGAATAATTACTTGATATACAGTGATATAATGCCTAAATTTATTAATGACATAGATGACAGCTAACATATCTTTCTTTGTGACAGTGTAGTTTAATTCAACTGCTTGCAAGTTCTTACTGATATAACAGATGACATAGTAAATGATTCCTTCTTTCTATCCAAGGACCACTCCAATTGCATCATCTAATGCATTTGTATGTATGTGAAATAGAAGTTTACAATTTAGGCCCCTTAAAATTGGTGCTTCAGCCAACAAATCCTTAAGCATTTGGAAGGATGTATGGCGATCGGTAGTCTTATTAAATCATGCATCTTGGCTAATAATGTGTGTAGAGGTGCAACAATCTTTTTGAAATATTTTATAAAACATCTATAGTCCCCAGTGCATGTCCAAGGAATCTCCTTACATCATTTTGTTTTAATGAAATAGGTAGGTTCTTTATTACTTTAATTCATTGGTTCAAAATGTATTTCACTCTTAGAAATGTAGTGTCCTAGAACCACTCCTTCTTGCATCATCATTAAACACTTCTCATTTCTCAATGATAGATTGTATTCTTGGGATCTTTAGAGAACTTTCTATAAATTTTTTAGAGGTTCTTCATAATTATCACCATTTGTGATGAAATCATCCATATACACTTCCACACAGTCATGTGTGAGATCATAAAATATAGTAAGGACAACTCTTTGAAATGTTATAGGGGCATTGCAAAGGAAAAATGGAAGTACTAAATAGGAATATGTTCTCCATGGGTAGGTAAAAATTGTCTTTTCTTTGTATTCTAGGGCTATCTTGATTGGATTGTAGCCACTAACCCCATCCAAAAAAGAGAAGTATTTCTTACCAGCTAGGAAGCCCAGGACCCGATCAAAGAAATGAAGAGCGAAGTGATCCTTTCTTGTTGTTGAGTTAAGTTTTTTGTAGTCAACACAAGCTCTTTATTTTCTATATTTTTTAGGAACAATCACCAATGGTGAAACACATTCGCTATATGAAATTGAGTATATAAATCTTGTATTCAATATTTTTTTTGTAATTTTGCCTTAACTATTACCCTGGCAGTTGGATTCATTCTTCTCTAAGGTTGCCTAATTGGTTTGAAATATTCCTTGATATATATCCCATGTGTTTAAAGGTTTGGATAAAGTCCTTTCATATCTTGACAATTCCATGCAAAATCTTAATGGTATTCCTATAGTAGAGAAGTCAACTTGTATTGTTTTACTTGGTTGAGTTTACTATTAATGTTGATATATTTTGAAGGGGTTATCTTTGTTTTTGTGGCAAGGAGATTCATAGAATCAACCTTCATGTAGGTGATTTTATCATTTGATGTATGAAGCAAAAAATTATGCAACAACACTAAAGTGGACAAGTAACATTTAGTTATTGCTACAGAAAGCAAATTATGCAATGGGCAAGATGAACATGTTAGACGAGTTAACTCATCTAGGTCCTGGTGATAGTCCTATTTGGATTATGTGGGCCAACAGTGTACCTTGGTCTTGTAAGTTAAGAACAAGAATTCATTTTATCATCATAAGAGTTTTTAATGAATCTTCCTCTGCATCCCCTAAGTTAGGAAAAATTATTGAATCAAACTCTTGGTGTGGTCGAGCTGGTGGATATAGAACTAACTTCTTTTTAATGTTTCTAATTGAGATTATTATTTCCCTTGATCTACATCTTATAAAGGCATTTGAAATGGCAAGTCTTGGTCTTCTCAAAATGATAGGGTAAGCATCTTGATTATCGTTAGGCTATAGGATCATGAAGTTTGTTAGGAATTCACATGAGTCGACTGTTATGACAAGATCCTCCACTATCCCTTCTAGTTTAATAGTAGAATTATTTGCTAACTACAAAACTATGAGCGTTGGCCTTAGGTTAGTTAGATGCAAGGTTTGCAAGGTTTCTCTTGTCATTAAATTAATGGTAGCTCCTAAATAAATCAATGTGTTAGGAATCAATACACCATTGATGATAAAATCAAACATATGACTACCTAGATCATTGTATTTGGGAATGACAATTTTTTACAACATGATGTTGGCTAGCTTTCCCACAACACACACATTTTTAAGGTCCTTCCTCTTTCATACTAACTTCTTAATAAAAAATTCCTTTTTAGTTTTGTTATAGATGGGAACATGTATTATGTATTGGAATAGAGGATTTTTATTCTGGGCATTCTTTAGTTGATAAGTAGGGGGTATTCTTTAGTTGTTATGGGAAATCAAAATATGGTATAGACTCATTCTTTTTTTCATTCAACATCTCAACAAATGGTGGAGCTTGTTGCTCATTGGGTAAGATTTTGTTCTTAGTAGATTCTTATCTGTCCACAGGGATTTTCTCACTTGATGGTGGATGGACAAGTGTTTAAGCATGCTCCTTTATAATCTCAATTATAAGAGGAGATGTTGGGTTTTAAAGTTTTCCAGATCAAAGATGCACATTATTGATATCTAGGACTAAGTTTGGAATTGTTGTATGTCACTAGGATATACCTCTTGTGTAGGATGAGTATTTAGGCTAGGTGTATGTTGATCAAGGAATTGAGTCGATTTTGCAAGTCCAAAGGGAGGATTGGTAGGATTAGGCATCATGGCTCATTGATTGGGATGACCCTACAACTTTTGTTTTTGATATCCTAAATTTTGATTTCTTTGTGAAAGATAGTGTGATCACATAATTATATTTATTGAACTCAATCATATTGTTGTTATTGTTATGCAATTTCATTTTCCATCTCAATCAAGTGGAGCTAGTTAAGTTTTACAAAGAGGAATATAAGGGTACATGTTTGATAATGGTACATGTGTTTTTACCAAAAGAGATACTATCTAGTGAAGAACATATAAAATGAAAATGTGTTTATGAACATTGCAAAATTGATACAATTTTGCATTAAATTGTCTTTATTCATGAATTAAAATGTATGATATCCTACACAAGCTGTGGGATTGATTGGCTTAATGACATATATAAAATAATTATACATTTGAAAATGAATTGTGAAAAGAACATATGAAAGGATGGCCAATCCATCATTTCTTGGAGGCTGGAATGACAAATCTTATGGTTGATGGTTGCGTCTCCAAGTCCTTTCTCCTCATTACTCTAGAAATGCTGACAACAGATGATAAAAAGTATGTTAGAGCTTAAGATGTCGATCAATTTGTATGTAATCATCACCAAGTATATAATGATCTTTCACACAACATCAAATTAGCCATCTCAAATATCAAATACAAAAGTAAGGAAACAAAATAAAAATTCATTATTTTGACAAACGAGTTTGTTAACTGTATAGGTACAAGTGTCATATTCATTTGCAACATGTGGGGTAAAATGGGCTCCCACAAGGGTTGAGCCTAGCATGCTATGTTTTTTAACAGAAATGGGAATTTAGAATCTCCTTGTAATATTTTTGGTAGATATATGTTATTCATGAAAGGGAACTGGTAAGATCACGGTCACAAATAACCCATACATTCTCAAAAAGACTACAAGAAAGAAAGAAGCGAAAACTCAATCATAGTTAATCTCAGCCAGTTCCATGAAGCAGTGACAGTCAAAGAGAAAAGAATCTAAGAATAACATGATGTAATATCAATCACAATGATGAAAATAGAGACAATGAATGACAATGTATTAACAGTGCATCAACATCATGAGGAAAATGGTCAAAGCTATTTGAACAATAATTTTCAAAGGATACAACAAGCATTGCTTCAAAGATCATATACAGTGAGAGAAAACATGCCAAACTAGTGGTGATGAACACAAAAGATAGTCATGAAGTAATGAAGAAACAATGATAATCCTTTAGTATGTATGGGGACAATATTTATTGCTTAATGGCAGTGACAAGGTTAGTAGGTCTCACAAAAGTTGTTTAGTATAATAATTGCAAAGAACATTGATATTGAATATAATGATTGTTATACAAACAAAGGATTGTATCAAAAGGCAATCACAATTTTAAATGTTTTAAGATCAGAATGTTCAAACATTAAATATATAAAACCGTAGTGAATAGTAAAAATGCATCATCACATTGGGGTAAAAGTACGGAGCTGTGTAACACTTGGGGACCATTTGGCATGTTTTGGCTAGACCTATTGTGGCCAGACCCCTTTCGGCAAAAATATGTCTGGCCGTACATACGTGGCACCATGTGGCATCGATGTGGCGGAGGGGTTTCGGCCGAAACTAGTCCGACCGAAACAGGTCCGACTAAAACAGGCCCGGCCAGACCAGTTTCGGTCGGAACCCATAAAAACTATATAAAAGCCAAAATTTGGTTAGAGAGGATCATTTGCACTGAGCGCCTTCCACGATTTGAGGAGTGGAAAAATAGGGGTACTTCGGCTGAAAATAGGTAGGAATTTTGTTTTTGTTTTTTTAAAATGTTTTTTTAATGTTTTTTCATTTTGTTATGTTAAATTAATGTAGTTATACTATTATTTGATGTTTTTTGTTTTAATTTTGTTATTTTTAATTTTAGAAAATATAAAATATTGTTAATGTAGATTTAAATTTATTTTTTAGTTAGAATCATATGTTAGTTAGTTAATTAATTTAGTTTTATTACATGTTTCAAAACATTAGAAAAATGTTACAAAACATTATGAAACTATTACAAAACATTAGGAAAATGTTACAAAATATTAGGAAACTATGACAAAATATTAGGAAAATGTTACTTAAGAAAATGTTATTTAGTTAATTTTAATTTAGTTTTATTACATATGTTTCAAAACATTAAGAAAATGTTACAAAATAGTACAGGAAAATGTTACTTAGGAAAACATAAACTCTAACAAATGAACCCTAACATGAAACGGAAACATAAATCAACATAAACTCTAACATTAACCCTAACATGAAACCTTAACCATATTGGACCCTAACATGAAACCGTAACTAAGATGAACCCTAACAAAACCTTAAGAAAATATTACAAAACATTAGAAAAATATTACAAGACATTATAAAACATTCTAGTATTACAAATTTCATATTAAACATAACATTTGCACGTACCAGGTAACATGTGAAACCCTAATATGAAACTAACATAAAACCCTAATATGAAATTGAAACATAAGTTTTAACATAAACATTAACATGAACCGTAACATGAAACCCTGACCATATTTATCCCTAACATGAAACCTTGACCATATTGATCCCTAACATGAAACTGAAACATATAAATCAACATAAACCTTAATGTGCTAAATTGAATTTTTCTTTCGAACATACATATATTTGTGTTTTCTTTTATCTATTTTATCTATCATGACATGGCATTAGCTAGAAACTAACATGAAATTAGAACATTAACCAACATAAACCCTAACATGCTAAACAAACATATATATGAACCCTAACCATGTAAACCTAATTTAATAAAGTAGATCTTTAAAACCAATTGAGAAATAAACCATAACATGTTCAACCAACATGAACTATAACCTTCAACTAGAACACGTACTAGAAACCAACATAAACCCTAACATCTTAAACCAACACATGAACCCTAACATGAAAACAACATGTGAAACTGGAACTTGAGCCAACATAAATCTTAGAACACTAGAAACCAACATGAATGGGCTAACCACGAACAAATTAACCCTAACCATAATTGAGAAATAAATCAAGTTGATCCCTTTAAACCTACATTCAACTAGACTAATAAACCAAGTTTTGCACAAATATACATGTACATGAACACATATGATTTTAAATCATTTTTTTTCAAATGTATATGCATTCAAGTGTTTTCAAGTTTATTTATTTGTAATGTACGTGTTTAAAAATATTTATTTATTTAAATTAGAATTGAACAATGTACATGTGAAGAGATCTAGACATATATTCTTCTTTATACTTTCGAGCATCTATATATCTATTTTTTCTACCACACATGGCATCGGGTAGAGGGGCATCACCTGTAGATTCAGGAGATGCTAGTGTACAGGGGGGTGGTAGCACCTTCTCTTCTCATAGATCTGTCGACTCTAGAGAGGATAGAGAGGAGTTATTCGCGAGTACTATAGCTCATTTGAGACGAGCTATTAAGGTTCTTGATGAGAGGATACAGTCATCCACCCTCCCTAATAGGGACAAGGTGAAGATTATTAGAGAGGACCTCATTCATATGATTGACACAGTTCAATCATACAACCCATATGATAGTTTATCTATTGATACATTATATACTTCTCTCTCTCGCAACGTTACTGGCATTGTGAAGTATAGACAGGTTGACTCGGAGGTCTCCACCGCCCAGGTGAAGACTATGTTTCCTTTTTATCGAGACAGAGCCCAGGTCATAGGTTATATGACCACTCGATGTATGGATGACCTTGTTACACCATTTATTTATCCTCAATGGTTGGCTGCTCATCATAGGTGGCCCCAGAAGGATGAGCTTCCATTATATTTCTTCAAACAATTGTTTGCTGAATTTCATTTGCATCATGAGGTTGATTACACAGATTTTCGTGGTCATGCTGGACAAGGGAAGGGGAGATTATCAGATAGATTTAGGGGGCATAATGCCCCAGTGCTTGCTAATAAGTAGGAAAAGGTGGGTCCAAACTTTTTGGTCGTACCAAAAGTTTTGGAAGGGACAGGTGCAGGATAGAGGGTACGTGATGACCGGATCAGGTTAGATGTATATTCTAGTATTGCGAGTATCACGACACAGGTACATGAGATGTCATCTGATCATGTAGATAGGTACATGTTGTACTCCCATTCTGGCATTCCTCCACCTACATCTTCTACTATTGACCCATACCAGACAGTAGATATACCATCTTTCTTAGAGGTTGCATCTATATCAGAGATAAACTGGTTGTGTACTATTGCCGCATGTTTATCCAGTGATTTACTTTGCTCATATCAGGTGTTACAGATTATCAGTGGGGTTCCTCTTAGGGATGTCCCATCATTTTTCCCCATCAATATTAGCAGATCTATTGGTGCATAGAGACAGGATGATATTCCTGTACCACCTTTAGCTCCTCAGGACGAGTCTACACATGCCACTTCATCATGTCTAGTTTGTCAACTTTTTACCAACTTGCTTACAGATGAGCAGATTGATCCCTCACAGGTGTCCTTACATGAGCAGGTGGATCCCGGTGATGTGTCCTTACATGATTTAGAGTTGAGCGATATTGGGAGAGCATTACACGCTGCTACGGTATATATTTATTTAAATTATGATGTATTTAAAAAACTTAAACATGTACATGTATAAATAATTTGAATTAAGTTTTGATTTTAAAATATATGTATATACATGTTCTCCAGGGTATTCTAGACAGTGTGGAGTGTGGATATGGATATTTATAGACTCCTGACCATCCTGTGCATCATGACAGACAGATAAATTTATACGTTTTTCTAAACTTAATTTTTCTATGATCATAAGTATTTAGTTTATTATACATGTGTGTATGCATGACATGTACATATATTTATTTTATTGCACACAAAGATCAGGAGGAGGTGGACCCGGATCAGGATATGGTCCTAGTATATGAGCACATATATATGCTATTTTACATATTTCATGTTTCACAGATATATTGTCGACATTTCATATGTACATGTTATTGCAGACATATACATTTACATGTTATTGCAAACATATACATTTACATGTTATATGTTGGTACATGCTATTTCATACTTTAGACATTTCATAGATACATGTTATTTCAAACATATATTTTTACATTTTATATGTTGGTATGCTATTTCATATATACATGTTCATTTTAGTCATTGCATATTATATATATGTGAATGATTTATTTCATATTTTAGACAAATTACATATGTACCTGTTCATTTTAGTCATTGCATATTATATGTATGTGAATGAGTTATTTCATATTTTAGACAAATTACATATATACATGTTCATTTTAGTCATTGCATATTATATGTATGTGAATGAGTTGAGGGGATGTCTTTTATTAGCTGTATGTGAATGAGTTAAGGGGATGTCATTGATTAGTTGTATGTCATTTATTATATGTATGTGAATGAGTTAAGGGGATGCCATTTAAAAGGGGATGTCTTAAGGGGAGGTATCAAAGCATACAAATCAAAACATAAATCTATAACAACATACATTATTTAAAGCTATATAATAAATTCATTGAACAATTAAAATACACCTAACTAAT
>MU224692.1:3855254-3868061 GCA_018584345.1 Thuja plicata
TTTTATTGTGCTTTGAGGTACCAATTCGTCAGATGAAAATTGACTGAAAAATGATTCCTCATTCATCTCCATCAAATTGCCCATATCAAAAGGTATATTTCCACCAATTTGTTCCTCTACTTGAATTACATCTTCTTGAACTTCAACAGGTTTATCTTGATTACGTTATGTATAACCTTTCATTTTGTCATCCCTTTTTCAATCAAATTTTTTTATTCTATTTCTTTTATTCCCCATTGCACAAATTGTTCAAGTTGAGAGCTTCGATTCACCTGCATACACAAAATTTATACTCTTGATAAAAAAATAAAAAAAATGATATTGATACTTGTTCATAAATTAATATTGAACAATGCTTTAATTAAAATAAAAATTAAAAAAAAATTAAAATTGTAAAAAATACAAACGTCCTTGATAATTTTAATTCGTAGTTGTCCTTTAATGCCAAAAAATACGCCCTTAAAACTATTAAAAAATGATTTTCTTCAAAAAAAGCTTACTTTAATTTGCAATTTGCAAAATTATGTATTTTTTATTTAAAAAAAACAACATTTTTTAAAATGAGATTGAAGGGTCGTGGTCATCCATGCGACCATGTTTGGCCGGCTTGAGTTTCAGCCGAACCAGTTCCGGCTGAACGTGTCTATGTGGCATCCCATGTGGCAGCAACACAAGCAAAAAATGAGATTTTAGTCATTATCTCTGTTTGGAGGCTAATTTCCCCATCAAAATTCAGCTTGTTTGAAAATCTAAAAAATACCCTTTTGTAGAGCTCGGAGTCTAGATTATGGTCATATTATTTTTATGGTGTTTTAATTACATATACTATATTGTAAGTTGAAAAAACTCCAAGTAGGTATTTTAACATTGAAGAACACGCTCATTCAAAAAAATAAAAAAAATAGCAAAACATGTCAGAAAAATTTACAACTTATATTTAACACTAGAGGAGAGAGTCCTCTTCAAGAATATGTAATTTTTTTTGTATTTGGTTTAGATTTGCTAGTGCAAATGTGGAGGGAGAAAAAAACTGTTAATTTCGGGTAACTCCGACTTTGAATATTTATAACAAATAAAATATATACCGAAAATCATTCTTTTTTTTTTATGCACTAGTTGTACATGTCATCTAAAAAATATTCTGAAATCAGAGGAAAAAAAGATTATTTGCATATATTAAGTTGGAGGGAACTAGCCCCTACATTTTCAACATTTTTTGAGTAGTTAAAAATGGACTTCAAAAATTAAAAAACTAGGTCAATGCTTATTCAAAAAAAATTTAAAGAATTATAGGCATAAACTACATCCAATTTTACACATTTCATTAGTTTACATCATTTTCAAATTCTAAACACAAATGCCATTTTTATGTCATTAAAGTTTAACAGTTTTGCATGTCGTGGTCCTCTTCCTTTGTAAAAGTCTGACACAGGTTTGTACTTTTACCCATTGATTTGTTACAACAAATAGTGACTTCTCAAATTGTGACAAAGGGTTGTTACAAGTATGGTTGTCATTGCACCAAAAGATCAACATGTCAATGCCCAATACAACCACTATACTTATAGAATCTATAGGAGGTGGTTAGTCCCTTGTCACTAATCCTGAGGGGAGTACTAACCATTCTTCCAACAATCTCCCCCTCAACGTTACCTGAGGGGATTCAAACCTGTGACCAAGCTCTGATACTACTTGTTACAAGTGTGGTTGTTGTTCCACCAAAAGATCAACTTGTCAATGCCCAATACAACCACTAAACTTATAGAATCCACTGGAGGCAGTTAGTCCCTTTCCATGAATCCCGAGGGGAGAGATGACCATTTTTTCAACAAGGGTCACTTTTTTAAAGTTTTGTTTTCACGATCACAGTAATAGAACATCAAGTATTGATTTGTTTCAATGAAATCAAAACATGAACACTAACAAACAATAGGAATGTCATTGTTTCATTCAAGAGAAGAATTTTTAACCTTTATGCAAGGTAGAAAAGAAAGATCAATATATCAACAACATTAAGAACAATGCCACTAGTACCCTCAATATCAGATCTATCCCATGTCAGTAGTAAATAGCACCATTAAGGAATAAAGGGGCTACTATTTTTATAATGAAGATAATAAACAATGAAAAAGGTATTTCTCAAAGTCATCTGTTAGAGATCATACCTGAAATATTACAAGTATTATATAACTTTGGAAGCCAGTGGAACATGCATAGGGACTCAAAGGCACTGTCTAGATAGTGATGAATCAATGAAATGGAATAAATGTTTTATTAGTAGCCAATAAGGTAAAAAAAGTAGTGATTTTCCAATAAATTAATCAAAAGATCAAACATAGATTAATCAAGCACTCTAGGAATTGTGGTAAAGAGGGATAGGCATTGCAACTAATATCTAAAGAAAACATTGCCATTGTCTAAAGGATCAAACTAAAAATGCAGAACTAAAATGTATAGGTATAGAATGGATGCTAATAAAGCACATAAAATTAGAGGATACATTTTTGCATAAAGCATGAGAAGTAGCATAATAATAAGAGATGTTAAAGTGAAGGGGCATAACAGAGGATTCTAGGTATGCATGAAGACAAGGGTTATAAAACACACGTAGGGAGAATCAAGTGGCAGATGGTATGGAAATTGTAGGGGAATCTATTCAAGATAAATATGTGATGTTATTTGGTGATATGTTGAATGACACTAGAGGAAAATTTTCTAGTTCTATAGATTGCTTTTCACATAACACTTTTGGTAATGTTGACATACAAGGAGTGTCAACCTCAACTATGAATGTTTCCATGACTAAGCTAGTGAGCAACAACTCGGATGAGAGAGTGTCTCAAGTTGGATATTTAGACTTTAAAAATGCTAAGCCTATAATTGTAAACTTGATATATACTGGCATTTGCAGCCTAGAAGATCAACAACACGATAATATGCACAAGAATACTCAAATATCAAATAACAGTCAAGAGGAGAAATGTAACAGTTACAAGCACATGAAAAACAAAACATTCAAGGTTTTTATATAGAACAGAAAAAAAAATTATTTTTTCATTGTATTCATGTTCAAATAGAATTAAGCTTGAGGCATGAAAGAAAAAACCCACAACATACATATGAATGAACAAGAAGGAATGTACCCAAAAGTAAAAAGGTTTCAATACATAAACCATGGTCTGAGAATGAAAAATGAACAAGAAATACCAGATACACATGGAAAATGGAGAGTTTTCATTAGTAGAGGAAAAAGGATACAAGGTAAATGACACCCTCAGAATAGTAGGAATAGATGGAAAATACACAAAGATTGAAGAAAATGCCCAATGGTATTCTAAAAATGTAAAGATCAAACCCAGAAAGAGAAGGGTTTTTAAATATATCAGCCACGACCTCAAAAATGGATGGAAATCCTCAAACTCCTGTATGATTGGAAAAGATCAAGGTGACATTGCTGAGATACTCGTGAGTGGAAGAAGACTAGCCATAGAAAGTATGCACATGAGGACATAATTTCATAAGCCACATCCTACAGAATGGGGTATAAACCCACAAAGTTCGCTGCACAAATAAGAGCTTATATGTAACAAAGGCATTAAGATATACAAAGGAGATGTGGAACATTTCATCATTTCCATGAAAAATAAAGCTCAAGCCTTTGAGAATCATAAAAAATACAGAAAAATAAAGTGTTTTGTTTTACTTCTTTGTACAAAGGGAGCTCAAGCACTGCTATAAAACTTCCAGAATAACTATGGTTTGCAAGAAAGCTTAAAAAATATTAACAGAGGCCTTCATCAAACCCTTGAAACCCTCGACGACCCTCAAAGAGTAGAAAATGAAAAGATGCAAAAAGAAAAACGACAGATGCTATACATAAATTTAGGGTTTCATTACCCTAAGGCATCACCAAAAGGCATTTTTTTGCATTTAGTTTTAGTTGTTTCTTTTAATTATTTCCTTGGATTCAAAATGTTCATTATTATTAACAAGTATTTATTTTTTCATCCATGGTGAATGTGTAAATGCTATTAAAGTAATTATTGTAAATCACTCTAATATAATTTATGATGCAAATTAAATACTTGTCTTTATTTTTGAGTCAAAGGGGGAATAGACTAAAAACTTATGAGGGGTACCAAGGATACAGGGGAGTTAGAAATAGTTTATAGACAAAAGGATGGTATCTAGGAGCTCTTTATGAGTCATTTTGAGGGAGTTTAATGTTTTTTCAGGAGTCTTTATGGTAAAAAGGGTCATGGATTAACTATTTATCCATTTGTGAGTCATTTTAGAGTCTTTTAGGAGGTTGACAAGTAGGCTACTTGGGTGCATTCAACCATGAGGTTATGGACCCCTATTTTGATGCAGTTGATTTGGAAAAGGCATAAGTATTATAAAAGATTCATTTTTGAAGCCAGTTCTTTCTTATAATTTCATTCTAATTATTATTTTCTGAGTTCTTTGGCAAAAAGTGAAGAGTTTGTAACTTGTTTTTAGAGAGTAATACAACATTGTGACACATTTTGGCAGTAATAAGCATTCCATGGCTTCTCATTTTTTCTATTTTCTGTACGCTGATTGAAGCAGTTTCATGTGATGTCTTTTATCCTTGTAATTGTCTTTCATATTGGCAACAATATACATAAATATTTACAGGTTGCAAGTTGTGCTAGTTTCAAAATCAATCTCAACTTGTGAAAAATGATTTTTCTCCTGCTAGGACTGTGATTATTTAGCCTTCTCATGAATTGCTCATGCAAAGCTTATGAACTTTTGAGTTGTGAAAAGAAACCTTATAATTATTTTTACTTTTTGTGTGTTAATGAATGGTGTTAGTCTCAAATCATTTTGGTGCATCACCTTTTAGGAAGTAGAGTTCATTTCATGTTTCCTCCTTACACTTTCCTCGACAAAAGTTAGTTTAGGTGAAGTATCCATAAGAACCAACATACTTTGGAGATTCACTTCTATTTTTTCCACCCACAACCAAGAATTTTTCCCATGTATCACAAGGTTTCTAAGTTAATAGCTTAGGACAAGGTGCAATCTTGTTTGATAACAATTTTGGCATGCCCGGTGGGACCAAAGGCTTGATTTTCAATCCATTTCTGTAATTTATTATTGTTGTTTGGTGTGTACTGTAGTAACATTTTCCTTCAATAGGTAGAACTAATACACACTTGGTGAATCTGAGCTTTGGAGAAGAAAATATGAGTGCATTACAACTTATGAGAAGAGTGCAGACAAGAAGCAACACTTCATCTTTTGAGTACTTGGAGCTATCCCCACCTAGGAGAAGATGGAGAATAACTGTGAGACCTGAAGAGAACCTTGTTTATACAAGGAGAACAAAGTATACCCTTACATTAGTAAGAGTTCTTACTAGTGCAGTCAGGATATACTTCCAATGAAAGCAATAAGAATTGTGATCCCTCAAGTAGGTCAGCTACAAACGTAATATCATCGAGAAATGAGTTGCTAAGCTTCACCGATTGAGAAATCCTTCACGAGATTAGAAAAACACAACCTGGCTAGAAAACATGAAGAACAATATGTTCCCACCAAGAATCTGCAAGATCTCGTGCATGAAGTAACCAAATGAATCGCTAACCTAGGAAAAATGTTCCACGGGATGACACAAACATGCTGTAAGGATCACAATAGTGAAAGATCCAAATTGAACAAACGCATAAAGAAACTTAGAGACTGATCAAACGAGAAAACAAAAAATAAATATAGTGGTTGATGCAAGATTGCCAAGATCCCAAGATGCTCCTCCTTAAAACACCCAAGGTTATTTGAAAAGTGAGCCTCTCACTTTGATCGCGCTAAAGGAAAACCAAGATGGTTAACCTTGACTTGAGAAATCCATGAAGAATCTTCCACTAGTTTGTCCTTCCATTTGACAAGATACTCTTTATACCGCTTACCTCTTGTACTTCTACCAATTCTGGTATCCAAAAGCTTGGCTACCTCATCCATATGCTTCCTAAGATACTATTGTTTAACAATGGATCCATCCTTCTCACAAAAATCTAACTTATGATACTCATACAAGTCTAAAACATTGAATATGGGTAAAACATCCATGTCCTATGGTAACTCCACTTCATCTACATTTCCTGAATCAAATTTCCTCAAGATCTTACACGGTCCAAACTTCCTCATTTTCAGCATATTATATGCTTTGAAAATAAATATCCCCTTCTTCAAATATACCATTAATTAATACCCTACTTCAATTTCCTTATGTCTTATTTTCATATCTTCTCTCTCTCCTTATATGTCTGATTCATCTCCTTCAAATGCTACTTTTTTTTATCATGTAATCTATTCATGTATTCTGTAAATTCTTGTGCTTCAGCACTTCACTTGTTCTCATGACTAATATCCCTTCATTCTTATACTCCCTTACGATTAAAACTAGTAACTATCTCAAATGGTGTCTTTCTTTTACTCCTATTCATTGATGTGTTATATGCAAACTCTACTTGTGCTAATATTAAATCCCAACTTCTAGGCTTTTCTCCAACCAAACATCTCAATTAGTTTCCCTAAATTCTGTTCACTACCTATGTTTGTCCATCTTTCTATGGATGAAATGTAGAACTAAAATTCAAATCACTCTTCATCTTCTTCCAAAGTGTCCTCCAAAAATAACCAACAAATATACTATCTCTGTCTTAAACTATACTCTTAGGCAATGCATGCAATCTCACAATATCCTTGAAAAACAAGTCAGCTACATGTACTACATTTGTTGGCTTCTTACAAGGAATGAAATGTGACATCTTATAAAATCTATCTACCACCACAAATATAGAATCACTACCTCTTGTGTCTTTGGTAACCCAATTACAAAATCCATGCTAATATCATCCCAAGGTCTAGTCGGCATTGTCACAGGTGTATACAATCCAGTATTCTGACTACTTCCTTTTGCAACTTGACAAATTATACATCCTTGAACAAACTTCCTTATATCCTTATGAATTTGTAGCCAAAATTAATTCTCACTCACCAAAGCCACTATCTTGTCAATACCAAAATGCCCATTGAATCCTCCACAATGTTTTTCCTTAATCAAATTATCTCTCATATAATTCCTTGCCATACACAACTAAATTTCTCTGAATAACATACCATCCTAAATGAAATAGTCCAACCATTTTCTTTGGCCTGCAATAACAGGTTCTCTACAAGCTTTCCAAGGTTCTTCAAAATCAGGGTGTTCCTCATACAAAGTCTTCAACTCATCAAATCCCAACACTTCAACTCTCATTTCTATTAGAAACATTCTTCTTCTACTCAAAGCATCAACAAATTTATTTGATTTACCACTCCTATGTTTCAAAAAAAATGTATAACTCTGCAAAAATTCAACCCATCTCATATCTCAATCATTAAACTTACCTTGAATATTCAAATATTGTGATGCTTGATGATCAGTGTACAAAATAAATTCTGTAGGCAACAAATAATGTCTCCATTTATTCAAAACTTTAACTATGGCATAAAAATCATGATCATAAACAAAATATATTCTCCTAGTATTATTATAATTTCATTTAAATAAGCAATAGGTCTACCTTCTTGACTTAATACTACTCTAATTGCATTTCCACTTGCATCACAGTCTACTTGAAGTACTTTATTTAAATATGGTAAAGCTAACACGGGTTGTTCAATCACCTTTTGTTTCAACAACTCAAAACTCCTATTTGCTCCATGTGTCCACTTGAATTCTCTCCTATCTCCTCTCATTGTCTTAGTCATAGGATTACAAACTAAACTAAAATTCCTTATGAACTTTCGATAGAAACTAGCCAATCCATGAAATGATTTGACTTCTCCAACACTATCAGGTGTAGGCCAATCAACAATTGCTTTCACTTTCTTAGGATCCATTTTCAAACCTTCTACAAATATCACAAAACCCCACTATACTATCTCCTCCCTCATGAAAGAAAATTTCTCTTTATTTATCAGAAATTTATCTTCTCTTAATCTTTGCAATACTTGTCTCGGGTGCAACAAATGATCTTCCTTTCTCTTACTGAAAATTAGAGTGTCATTAATATAAATAATCACAAACTTACCCAATAATGTCTTCAATACCTCATTCATCAACCTCATGAAATTAATCAGTGCATTACTCGGTCCAAAAGGCATCACCAACCATTCATACAATCCTTCATTTGTCTTAAATGTAGTCTTCCACTCATTTCCTTCTCTGATTCTGATCTGATCATATAAACTCTTCAAATCTATCTTTGTAAAATACTTTTCTCCACTCAACATATCCATTATGTCATCCATCCTAGGCAAAGGAAACCTAAACTTCATGTGATCCTATTTATAGCTCAAAAATCAATACACATTATCCATTCTCCATTCTTCTTTGGTGCTAATACTACATGTATTGCACAAGGACTCGAGCTTTCTCTGATCAATCCTTTCTTCAACAATTCTTTTACTTGTCTATTCAATTATTCAGTCTCTCCTAGTGTCATCCAATGTGTTTCTTTACTAGGAAAACTTTCTCTATGGATTAGATCCATGCAATGACTAATACTTCTCACAGGTGGTAATCCATCAGGTACATTGTGTAAAATTATGTCCTCATACTCAACCAATAATTCCTTTATTTCCTTAGGTTTCCCTTCTTTTGTTCCCATATTAGCTTTCTTAGCAATCAAATCATAACACATTTTTTTCACTCTTCAAGCCATCCAACAATTTCCTTCCTTCAACCAAACAAACTCTAACACTGGTACAATTCTCATTCTTAGGAGTCTCAATCAAAGGCAACAATACCGGTTTCATCCCATTTGCAACAATAGAATACCTATTCTTTCTTCCATCATATAAAGCTTGTTTATTAGACTTCCATGGTCTACCCAATAAAATATGACACACATCCATATGCATAATATCACAAAGAACTTCATCATTATAAGAACTTATCTTTAATTTAATAGACAATTTTCTCTTCCCAGTACCTTATGATCATCCTTTATCCATGCTATCTGATAAGGCTTCAGATTCTTTAATCTCTGCAACTTTAGCTTTTCAACCAACTCCTTGGAAGCTACATTATCTGAACTACCACTGTCAATGATTACTTTGCAACATTTTCCTTAAAATTTACACCTTATCTTGAACAAAATTCTTCTCATTAATAGATCTTGATCTGTCTCTTCATGATATAAGACTCTCCCTTCCATTAGGGCTTCACCATCCCCTGGTTGATTCAAAGATTCAGTAGTTTCATTCTCTACATAAGAACATCTTCCCTTATTATATATCCTTTTCTTAGAATTACCTTGAGTACACTCAAAGGCCTGATGTCCATCTCCACCGCACTTAAAACATGTTCTTCTAAACACTCTTCTGTCATCCCTTCTATAGCTACTTGATCCACTTCCTCTTTGAAAGTTTCTGTCATCCCTTCGGTATGAATTTTCCTCTTTGAACTTGGTCTTTCCTTTATTATGATTTGAATAAGATCTTCCACCATTTGAGTTTCTTCCTCTTTGAAATATTCCACATCTTCCTCTTTGTCTTTTCTCATGCCTTTTATTCAACTTCTCTTCAGCTTTAAGGGCATATTGGTAAGCTTCCTCTACACTCCACAATTTCACCAAACTAATCTCATCTTGAATAGATATCCTCAAACCATTTAGATTCCTCACAACTCTTTCAACATCATCATCAAATTTTTGAGATTTTTTTTTGTGGTTTTAATTAAAATATTGCTCAATATTAAATTATGAACTTAGATCAATATTATTTTTGATTTTTTTATCAAGGGTATATGGTTTTGTGTATGAAGGTGAATTGAAGCTCTCAATTTGAACAATTTGTGCAATGGGGAATAAAAGGAACAAAACAAGAAAATACATCGAATAAGGGATGACAAAATGAAAGGTCATACAAAATGTAATGAAGATGGAGCTATTGAAGTTCAAGAAGATGCAATAGAAGTAGGGGAACAAATTGGTGAAAATATATCTTTTGACATGGGCAATTTTATGGAGATGAATGAGGATTCACTTTTTAGTCAATTTTCATCTAAAAAATTGGTATCTGAAAGCACAATAAAAAACAATGCAAAAAGATTTGGGATGAATATTTTCAAAATAAAAATTTGATTGGAAAAGCACAATTATTTGTCAGGTTATTTAGGAAAAAAGAAATGACTCTTGTTTTGGAGTTGTTAGGTGTTGATAACAAGAAAAACTCAGGAAACAATGTAAATCGAACAATAGTTAAAAAAATTTCAAGATGCATTGAATGACATTAACAACTCAAGTCGAGGAGCTGATTTAAGTGCTGCACGTAGAGCATTGATGACTACTTTATCTAGTAGGAGGTTGACACGGAGAAAACAAGTACATGCAATTTCTAATTTACTGAATGTATCTAGAAGAAATGTTCAAAGATATATTAGGAAGAGAAAAATGTTAGATGAAAATATTCAAAAGAATTGGGTTAATATTTTTAGACTTCCTCGAAAAGACAAGATTTATGAAGATGTAAAAAGACAGGTCATTGAATATTGTACCGCTCACTCCCGTGTTTCTTAGAATAGAAAGGGATACTATACAAATGAAAGATGAAGAGACTAGTACGAAAATTGCACATCCAAAACATTTTATAGATACAACACAAAGTGAATTGTTTGAAGCATTCAAGCAAGACTTTTCAGATGTGAAAATATGTGAAATAATGTTTGAGAGGTTGCGCCCTTGCTTTGTATGCATAAATAAGGTACGTGAAACTTGTTGTTTCCAAAATCATATTGAGTTTCATCTATATTTGCAATCCTATAAAAAGGTCATGGCAGTACTTAGTTCATATATGATCATCCTTGGAAGTACGACACAATTTGTGAAGTCTATTTTATGTGAGAAATTAGAAGATTCAAATGAGTTCAAAGTACAATGTATAAAGAGTACATGTAGTGATTTTGGATATTTACATAAATTTCCATTGCAAATTGAGAATATTAATGTTACAGCGCTAGTTTTGTGGAAGAAATTTCAATATGAGACATACCGAACTAAGATTAGAGATGAATCCAAAAAAATTGCATTGAAGGAGAGTGAATTTCCCTACCTTGAGTTTATGACCAGGTTTCGTACTATAATTTATCCACATATCCAGCATTGTCATGGTGCACGATGGCAAGCTAAACAGTTTAGTGATTCCAAAAATTGTTTTCCACCTAGTTGTATTCTTTAAGTTGTAGATTTATCTGAGAACTATACATTCTCCCCTCAATCAGAGCTTCAATCTCAATATTATCATTCTCAGAAAGTTACAATATTTGTGCAAGTGACCTATAGACACACACAATTTGATTTGGATGAGGTAGAAAGTATCAATCCAAATGAACACATTATCATCAAGGAGGTTCATTTCTATATCAACGATGATAAGGTTCATGATAGGAGCTATGTGGTTCATTGTTTTGCAATTTATTTTGAAGATATTGTGAATCGTGGGATAAAAGCTTCACAACACTAGATTTGGTCTGATGGTTGTGTAGGTAAGTGTATGCACTTCAATTCATTTTCATTTTTATTCTCATTAATTACTTGTTAAATTATTATGTGATCATAATCTTACATACAACAACTTAATCTTGCAGGACAATTTAAATCCACAAAAGTTTTTAATTGGATAGCTATGCAACATGCTAGATGCAATGTTAAGTTTCTATGGAATGTCTTTGAAAGTAGACATGGAAAAGGAGAGCACGATGGAGCAAGAGCATGTGTGAAGCGTGCACTTTGCCAACATGAACTTGCAGGTAAAAATGGTGTGAACAGTAGTTAAATATATATATCTATATATTTCAAATAATATAATTTAAACTTAGATCGATTTACTTTAAACTGATAGTTTAGAAATTTACAAGTAACATGATAGAGAATTCAAAGAAAATTGTTGAATTGTGTCAAAATCATTTTGCTAGTCGGGACACCAAATACAACAAATGTTATTTTTGGGAAGTGAAAGGTAATTTATATTTTGTAGGAAAAATCTAAATTAAAATTTAATTTTGTGTTCATCTATGTTATCATAATTGTTGATATAAAAATGTGCAACTTTCATTTCATATTTGTAACAAATATAGACCGATCTAATCCTTTTAATTGTCAAAGGATTGTTGGTATTAGAAGTTTACATCAATTGATGAGTACTAGACAACACAAGCCTCTATTGATTCAAGTAAGAGAAAAATCATGTTTCTGTGCTGACTGTGTTGAGGACAATCCAATGATTCAATGTGATAATATTGCAAATGGATATGTTTCATGATGGGATATGAAGGAGTTAATAAGAATGCCTCCTTATGAAGATGATGACATTGACATAAACATTCATGATCCTATAAATTCAGCTGATTATGAGTGTGTTTCTGATTTAGTTGTTTCAGGTGCGTGCACATGTACATGTTCTTTATTTAAATTTAATTTATTGTACTTTTGATTTGAATTTAATATCTAATCTAGATTTGTATAGGTGATATTTGGCTGTGGTTGCAGATCCTGACAATGCAGAAAGTGTAGATTATTATTATTATTATTATTATTTTTTTGATTAGTAAACGGCCGAGGCCATGATTTTCTTATATTAATTCTCAATAAATTTACATTTTTTCTCCATTCATGCAGGCACCTGGTAGGAAAGAACGGGGAAGAAAACCTCCAGTCTGGCCTGGGACATTAGTCCAGAAAATATTATCAAGTACAGAATTCCTACAAGCGTAGGTTTACAAACTCCCTTTGAGGG